>CABFOV010000595.1:165607-177426 GCA_902141375.1 Timema poppense | reverse complement strand
AAAGTTGCATATTGAGGGTTATAATACAATTTGCCACGAGCGTGCCCGTACTCGGATCCGGGATAGGCTCGCAATCGATGCGCTGGAAAACTCCCACAGCCCCTTAATTATGGAAACAAATTACCCCGCTAACCAAGCTTACCAAAACAAGAGCAAACTGTGACAGGTCATATCAAAGAGGCACGCCCGTGTTTATTTTACATGGAAAATAAATGCACATGATCGGAAATTTCGTATCACATTCGGTTTAAAGGAGGAGATACGAGGTGGCGAAGAGGACATAATGTGTGTGTTAGCTCACTTAATCCCCATTTGAATACGTAATTGAAAAGCGGAAAGCACTATAGAACACAGATTGTTTAACCCGAATGATTATTTAGTTATCTTGCTAAATATAGTCATATACATTGGTAATCGAATTAATCATTTTATATTTCTGTATAACCGCACATAAATGGTACGGAACTCCACACGGACTTTCTCGCTCTGAGATATTTATTAAAAACTCGTAATATATGTGAAACTAAATAATATACATTAGCAAACCCAAGCATAAATTGCACTATACTTAAGTAAAACTTTTTTTGAGTCCCGGTTTTAAATTTTATAATTTTGTTTTTCAAGAATTAATGTTCTCATTTGTATGTTCGAACCGGTAAAAAAAAAGGATCAAGATTGGGTCTATAAGGGTTTACACTTCATATTAAAATTTTGACTTTCGGATAACAAATTTCGACATTTTATTAGGTGTTGCACATCTTCATGTCATCGCATTGCTATTAAATTCCTCATTTATAGTAATTTTGGCCAATAAAAAATTTAAATATTGACTATTGAGCCTAAAATGGAGATAAATCATTGTTGTACAAACATTTATCCAAAGCGTTTTAAGGAAAAATACTTTTTTTAGAGACTTTCTTATATTTAATTACTCTATGGCATTGGAGAATTATTGCGTTAAAACTTAAGTAGCATCTCTTTACAACTAAAGCTCACCAAATTGTATGAATATATTTGCCAATATCTCAGAAATTGTAGGCTTAAAAAAAATGTCATATACAAGTTTTTTATTTTTAATAGCACTAAAATTTTGCAATAAGTTATTTAGTATTTCAAATAGTTGCGCAGTTACGGACATTTAAGCTTCTGTAAAGTACTCTAACAGTCATTTTCATGGGAAAATTAAAATAGCCAGTTTATTTAGAATCTTAATCAATGCCTAGTAAGTAATTTTAATCAAAATCGTTAGAGCTGATTTTGATCAAATAGATATTTTCTATTTGCGCCCTTTATTAAACTACTCTTAATTTAAAGTTTAGACAGACGGCATTGCAAAGACCACTTTTTAGGGTTCAGGGGGTTATGAGACGTCGACGTCCATCAACATTTCAGGTTAGCTTTTTTTTTACGGTCACAACGCTTTAACCTTAGTGTTCGAAAAGTTGAAAAATATGTGTATTTGTGTAAAGCTTAAAAGTTACTGATTTTATAAAAATATATTTCAAATAAAATATTTGTAACATAAATTTCCCTACATATTTGCAATAAGTAGTTTCATATCTCAAATAGTTTCGGAGCTATGATAAAAAATGATAATATACGCTTAAAGTCATTTTGCTGAAATATTGAGTGTAGTCATTTTGTTTGGTATATTGATTAATGTTTTGAAATGAAATTTAATCAAAATCGTTAAAACCTATTTTGAGTAAACCAATTTTTATCTTTTAGGAAACCATTAGGAAAAAAGCTTTTTCAGTATAGCCGAAAGGGATTCTATAAGGAAGCTTAATTTAGATCAAGTGTACCCTAATTTGCGCGGAGGGGTAGTGGAAAAACATTTAGGGAAAAATCGTTTGTACACCCAACCGGAATTACCCAATCACCCTATCATTGGCGATATAGTCTAATGCGAGAGGGACACATTAGACCATGCGGTCACCGAAACATTTCACCATAGTTACAAAAAACTTGGTAATGATATAGTGATGTGAAGATTATTATAGAGCAAGTGCACTCTCAATTTCGCTGGAAGAAAGAAAAAAAACACTGCGATAAATCAATCACATATGAAAATACCACCTTCCAGTACGCAGGACCAAGATTCCAACACCTAGCTCGAAAACCTGTTTCCCCCGTCACAGTTGAACTCAAGTCAGTCACGATTCTGACGTCTTAGACCAACAGAGCACCGGCGGGGTGGTTCAGGGAAGTAAAGCTACGAACGCCTGTGAAAGACGCGGCAGTAAATGTGCTTCACGTTAAACAAGCCATAACAACTTCCGTTAGCAAACCACTTCCGGTGCCGACAAAAGAAGGCCTCATCGCAAACGACGCATAAATCTAGAGCACGTTCGGGGAAGGTTCATGTTTGTTTAAGAAGTCAAGAGTTGTTTGGTGTGAAAAAACAAACGGTACGTGATACTCATTGAAACAAATGACCTAAATATATTTAATAAACATAGCCAGCAAGATTTTCAAAATGGCACCGATACTACTAGAGGTACCGTACGAATTAGATGGAAGGGAACCTTTTTTGACTATATATATATATATATAATATCAACCGGCCCTATTGTATAAGGTTAGAGCTCCTGACTACCAGCCTAGGGGTCCCGGGCTCAGTTACCAACTGGTAGAACGGGTATTTTTCTCGAAAGAGAATCTCGTTTAAGAAATTGAAAAAAAATGCTCTATACTTTTGTGTTCCCAAGAGCGAATCAGTGAGCACGCAGACTAAGTGCCAGGCTCATCTAGTCTGTTTGTGACAAGGAGGTTAGGTTTAAACCCCGGTCGGGGATACCGAGGGTATTTTTCCACTCTTCACGTTAAATTCAACTTTCATCACCCCTATTTCAGTAGCGTCATTAAATGTCTAAGCGGCTAGAAAGAACCATAGGAGGGGGGAATATTTATGTTTTAAAAGACAAACCCACAAAAAAATACTAGCTTATTTCAAAAACTAAGCAGGCACAAACCAAGAACTCCATTATGTAGATATTCTACCTCTTTCAACGTCCAAGCCAGCAAGGAAATTTTTGTAACACGGGAAGAGAGACAAAAATTAATATTCAGAGCATTGCTCACTTGTAAATGTATGCGTTCCAATTTGAAACGCGAGGTCAAACCTAAACGATAGTCACAGATATCGACAATAGCCTCACTACGCGGTATCATTTGTTCGGGAGTTCCCCCAATATTTTTTCCCAAACCCTCCCCTTTATATGTGTCACTTGTCTTGATTAATTATTCGTTATGACGGCACTGATATTTGCAACTCTGCCCGCCTCTCTTTCTGTGTGTGTACATTCCTCTCGAACTAATTTCAGAGCAGCAAATAATAAATCATAACTTGATTATGGGGCTATATATATATATTTTTTTTCTTCATTCCTGTTTTGCGGTTAAAATTTATCCAGCGAGGTGAGGGATTTAGACTCATTAGCTAGGACCCATGAAAGAGAACCCAGTAGAGATTTGGCATCATTGGGCATGCAGACAGAGAAATGATTATCAAAACATATAATAAATTTGTTGCAACATATTTTTGAATTTATAATATATGCGTATACGAAATAAAAATAAACTAGGTATTTCTCGCGAAACTGAGTAGGCCCTAGGCCTTATGTGACCTTTGAAGGCAAATTAGTGTCAATTTGGTTGGTTTAAATGTGAATTAACGAACTCGGAACAATTAAAATAATAGTAATATTTTTACTTTCTCGCTATCTTACAGGTAGAGAAAGTATTGTGATCGGCAAAAATATCGAACTCGAGATTTTGATGAATTTCGACCCCCAGAATCCAAAAAAAGTATATGAATTTCCGTCCGTCCGTCTGTCTGTACCTCCAACTAGAAACTAAACTATTCTACCTATTAGGTTGAAACTTGATATATAGGGTTTTCATAGGGTTACCCCGAGGATATTTTGGAATTGGATATCTGACCCTAAAATTAAGTATAGTTTATTGAAGGGCAAAAAGATTTTTAAAAATGATTTACTCAAAATCGGCTCTAAAAATTTTGATTAAAATTCGTATCTAGGCATTGTTTAAGATTTTAAATAATCTGGCTATTTTCATTTTTCCATAAAGCTGAAGCTGAAATTTCCCTATCTCCGCAACTATATGAGTTACTAAATTATTTATCATTGAAAAATTGTAGAACTAAAAATAAAAAAACTTTTATTTTAAATATATTTTTATAAACCCAATAATTTCTGAGATATTGGCAAATATATTGATACAATTTTGTGAGCTTTAGTTGTAAAGAGATACTACTTAAGTTTTAATGCAATAATTATTTAATGCAGTAGAGTAATCAAATACAACTAAGTCTCTCAAAAAGAGTGTGTTATTTTTCCTTTAACCTCTTAGGATAAATGTTTGCACAAAATGATATATCTACTTTATTTTAGACTCAAGTCAAGTCAAATTTTTAACTAGGAATTTAATAGCAATGCGATGACCTGAAGATGTGAAACACCTAACAAAATGTCGAACATTCTAACCGGCAGTCGAAATTTTAATATCAAATGTTGACCATTGTAGACCCAATATCGATCTTTTTTTATTTGTTCAAACATACAAATGAGGACATTAATTATTTTGAAATAAAATTATAAAATTTAAAACCGGGACTAAAAAAAATGTTTAGCGTAAATTAGTGCAATTTATGCTTGGGTTTGCTAGTGTGATATTTCGTTTCACATATATTACAAGTTGTGTGTAAATATCTCCATTTTTAAAATATAAAACAAGAAAGTCTGTGTAGAGTTCCGTATCATTTATTTCTCGTTGATGTTTGTTCTGTTATTTATTTTCATTGTAATAATTAAGCCTGCACTATTTAAAAGAATTTAAGAGATAGAAACATATGGGAATCTTTTTTTTTAAAGTTTGATCTTAAAAAGTTACTATCTAGTATAACTACATGAATAGTTGAAAACATATATACATATCGTTGCCGATTTTTTAATTTTTAGAACCATCAACCATGCATTTAAAATGTGAATTAATTGGATATTTTTTTCCTTTAAATAATATTTTATTCACAGACTTTTATAACATACCATTTTTTATCTAACGAAATTAAATTATTTTATTTACCACAAATCGGTTCAACGATAGGACGAGTCACATGATATGAAGCTGTCATTTTTTAAAGATAGTATTAATACCATAATAATAGTAGGCCTCGTAGCATATTTTGGGTGTCGAACGAAAAGTAGGACATTTTGATGAAAAAGTAGGAAAATTAGGACTGCCCAATTGATTAAAAAAATTAGGACATGCTAAAAAACACTATATTCACCTCAGTTCCAAAATAAAATAAATAATTTAAAACAATATTTTAATTAAAAAGAATGTTTTTATGTTATTGGGCCTGTAGCAAAAATAAGAAAAAGTATTTAATAAAAGAAGAAAGGAGGAATGCTCAACCATCATCAACCCCCTGCAATCCTCCTTTTATTTCCCCCCCACATCTTTATTTTATTTTCTCTTTAGTAACGTATTTATTTAACTTTGTCATTTCATTTCCAATTCAAATTTGATTAATGATATAATGATAGTGAAACAAAATAATAATAATGATAATTATTTTAATAATAATGTTCATTATCATCAAAAGATGACTGTCTTCTACCTCAAATTTAAATACATTTTAAAATTAATCTGTGAAACATCATAATAAAAACTATATTATTTTACCCCCACGTCTTACTACCCGTTAGGGTTATATGCACACAAAAAAAAACATAATCACTCTTTCAGTTGTTTTTGGGTTTCTTTCATTAATATTGACTTTCACAAAAGTAGTCCAAAATTGTTGTTTTCCTTTATTGAATTTGATTTTGTTTGTTTCTTATTTTCTCAAAACTTCTAGTGTAGTTTGAGCTATTTGCAAACCTTTCCTATCATTGATTTTTATTGCATTATTAATCCTTTCATTCGCTTCTGCCACTAATGACTTATAAGATTGAACTTCTTCTTAAGCTTTTGATTCTTGCTTTTCAAACAGGTTCTCTTTTTGCATTACCTTTTTAGTTTCCTGCTATTTCTTTTCCAAAACTTTCCTATATGCTTGATACTTTTCACTTTGATTTGTGATTTTCTCTTTATCTTCTTGCTCTTGTTTCTTCCATTCAGCCTCAATTCTCTTCTTTTCTTCGAGTCCAACCATGTACAACTTATGGGCCCCACGTCCTTTCTTGATGAAATTATTCCTGAATGATACTGTGTTGCATTGACAGTTGTAATATTTAAGACCATCTTCGGTAGAGAACATGACTCTCATGGATGCCTCAGAGGTACAGGTCCTGTTGTCATTAAGATAGTTGGATGTTTGTGAGAATCCTCGCTCAACATCAGTATTTCCATGGGGTAACACAAGAATAGCTTAACAAGCCTTTTAATAAGTTAGTATATTCTAATTGGAAATAGTTCATTAAAACACTACCTATAAAAACAGTTTTATAACCATTGAATTTCAAAGACACTGTACATGTGTTCGGGCATACATCGAATTTATTCAAACAGCGTGACACATTATGATACAATATTTTGTTTTGCTAACTTACCAACTTAAGCCTCAACAAACCGAACGGTTTCTTTCTTAAGGAGGTCAAAAAGTAGGAAAAGTAGTAGTTTTTCCTCAAAAGTAGAAAAAGTAGGACAAAAGCGAGCCCTGTAAATAATCCAATGGAGAGAAATAAAAATAGACAAATTCAATAATGACTATAAAAATATAAGTTAATTCCTCTTAATTTTCAATTGAGGCTTGATTGTTAAAAAGTGGGGATCCCCACACTACGCCAACCCTATAGCCACTGGAATAAATATTTATAGAAACTCTACAGTGTTTTCAATGTTGGTGCACGGTTTATGGAACAGAAAGAGCATCGTGGATATGTTAACATGGGGCCCAACTCCCCCACACGGGAGAAATGCGGTTTTTCAATCGATTTTATAAGGGCTGATAACTGGACCCTCATACCCCGCGAAATATTAGCTTCGGGGCCCCTTGGGTAGTTCACAACTCTATGGACAAGGTTACAGTGTGTTGAAAAGTACCAATATTATTTTTACATCGCTACTTTGCCTCAAGGTTGCCAACTCCATAAAGAGAAAAAATATGAAAAAAAAGCATGCTTTTTTTGTTGCATTTATTGCTTCGTGGATTCCTCTCAACACGTTTACTGCTTGAATTGATAAAAAAAAAAAGTGAGGGGGACTATTACCCCCTGTACACTAGAAATGTTTGTTGACCTAGAAGAACGAACTATAATATTTTATGTAAACGCTTTTTAGTGGTACGGAAAATTGAATGCTCAGCCAGTGGCAAACTTAGACTTTATGGCAGTAACAAAACAAGACGCACAATGTTTCATAAGCGCCATTTGAACGGGAAACTAACCAATCCGACCGTAAGAACGGGAAAAAAACCTTTAAAAACAATTTTAGCATATAATCCATCGCTTATAATTTTATTTGTACTCACATCGGAGATCACGCGGAATTAACGTCAAGCTCATTTTTTCTGGGCTGCCTGTGATGGGGTGTTATAGGGTCAAAACCAGGCCGGGTATACCGAGGCTCGTTTTCCTTGAAAGGTTCCCCACTCTCCATTTACGAAAATGCTGGTACAATTCACCTGTTATATATTCTTGGTTCTTATTCAACTGGGTTAAAGTAATGCTAATAGTCCGGACGGATATTAATATGCAATGTAAACATATAAATAATAGAATCTTAAACTTTCATGCGAGTGGACCACTATTATCGACATTAATAAACCAACAAAAGATTAAAAAAAGGTGGTATTACATTTAACTGCTAAGGAAATAACTTCTAATACGGGAAACCACTGTGTGTAGCAACACCCTTCTCAGTAAAAAGAGAACAAATTGAACAAACGAATATAGTTTTTAGTCGAAACATAATCTTAAATATAGCCGTACTAGCGATCAAGTGGGACAGGCCATCTGACCCACATATGAATACCAGTGACGAGGTAAACGTGAAGGATCTAGTTTAGGCTTAGTGCAGTGGAGTTATACTATATCCCCTTCATGCTAGTGTGCATCCACTTCCATCCAATGACCTCTTTATGCTAGGATACCTTAACTTACATCCAATGCCTTATTTATGCTTGTATACATCTACTTCCATCCAATGCATTCTTTATGCTAGTATACATCTACTTCCATCCAATGCCTTCTTTATGCTAGTATACATCAACTTCCATCCAATGCTTTCTTTATTTCTAGTATACATCTACTTCCATCCAATGCCTTCTTTATGCTAGTATACATCTACTTCCATCCAATGCCTTCTTTATGCTAGTATACATCTACTTCCATCCAATGCCTTCTTTATGCTAGTATACATCTACTTCCATCCAATGCCTTCTTTATGCTAGTATACATCTACTTCCATCCAATGCCTTATTTATGCTAGTATACATCTACTTCCATCCAATGCCTTCTTTATGCTAGTATACATCTACTTCCATCCAATGCCCCTCAATGCCCTCTTGATGCTAATATTAGTACACTTCCCTTAAATGCCAATCTCATACTTGTCTGGTATATTAAACTTGTTTTTCCTCGTGTCCAGACTCCGGCAAATTTACAATGTTGGGGTAAGGAGGTAATGTAGCCTCATTTTCACGGAAAGAGTGAGAAATAATTTAAGGAAGAAAACTCTAGGCTCACCTGGCCAAGATTTAAGTCCATACCTTCCCGTCACCGATAAAACAAACTGCATGAGACCTTACGACTTAGTTTGTGTGCCTACCAATGTGTGTGTATATTCAGACGTAGCTTAGGTTGATAGAAAATCTCAAATTAATATAATACTTAGGTAAACGACTTAACACGACTTGTTAAAAATTGCCTGTTTTATTTAGAAGAACCTTCAAGGAAACATTTTTGTATTGTGTTCCCACTCTCTCTGTAAAAGAAACAATCTAATGTTTGCCTACGTCGGCGACAGTTTCCTCTGGATGTGCGGCAGTTTGTCTAGCGGGCGAGGATGGAAGTGGTCGTCAAGTGTTGTTATTCCTGCCCTCGGGCCACTAACATCGACAGAGGACATCGACCCTTTCATGGGTTACAGAATGGTTGGTAAATACAGAGGCATGAAAGAAACTCTTCAAATATCGTGCGATCGACCCAACCTTCCTTCCCTAGTTTCACCCACGGACCGCAAATAATGTTAATAAAAGATGGATGAGAATGAGATCCGTGGGTACAATTTTACGGCCAGGCTGACCACTTAATAGGATGAGCCTTTATCGCTATACATGCCAAAATGAAACCCTAAAATTATCAACTGTAAAAAAAATATTGATAAATAATAAATTGTATTATATTGTATGAATTATATACTAATTATGTTAATGGTTCTAGAATGATAAAGGTTGTATTTAGAGGAAGTGTGCCAACATTTTCATGCAGAATGTAAAATTGTTTTGAAACGCCATCCTCAGTACCACCCGAACGAGATTTGAACCTCGATTTCCGGGTAATTGAAAGTCTAGTCTATTGTAAGAATGATGCCTTAGACCATTCTGCCACCAAGTCAGGTTTTCTTTAATCAACCACGTGGTTATAAAAAAGCTTGTTTAAGGAAAGTGAACCCGAACTAGAGGGACAAATAGTCAAATATAGTTTACCCGATATTAAGAATAAATTCTTTACCCAGTACACCCAAAATAATAATAGCCAATATTTATTGTTTATGACATAGAGATAACGTGGGAGGTTATTTTATAAATGATCCACTTGCGGTGTGAGTGTCAAAATTTGCATTTATTATTTAAAAAATTTGTCTTCAAATAAAATGAAAGAGTTCAATAACCTAAATTTCCGACCGACTTATCACAGAGTGAAAATTTCCAAAACAGCTGAATAAATTGATTGCCTGTGAATTGTGAAACTACGTTCTCCACCTATTTCTTTTTTAAGAACATTCTTATCCAATAAAAAAAAGCTACTTGTCTGGTAGAGTTTCCGAGTCATGAACTCCACATCCACGGCGTGCGGTGAAGGAACCCTATCGAACAAGAAGAAACGATCAGACATTTATTTCTCTTCCCGACCCACTGACTCTCCCCGACACGACACAGAGAGAGAGAGAAAGACAAAAGAGAGAATGACTGGGATGCAGAAGTTCAACCATTTTCTGCATCAGCAAGTCGATTCTTTCTTATGGTTCAATGAAGACAGAGCGAATTGGGTAGAGTGGAAAGAGGGGACAACGGAGAGGCGGCACTTGAAATATAGTTGAGGTCCCTCAAGTTATATTCGCCCAAGTCAAACTTGCAGGTTGTGCCTCATCACTTGGTTCGGATAGATAAGCGTGTTCGTAGGATGAGGAGGATTTGACCCCGGGAAATCGGGAATAAGGTTTCAATAGCTTTAAGAAATATTTTTTTGAGCCTTGAGTGGGTTTATGAGTGCAAGCAAGCAATCGTATGTTCCAGGAGAACAAATAAAATAAAAGTGGCGATAAGAAATAGAAATAACTCAACTTTCCAATCCACCAAAAATATGACGATGCCACGTGAGAGCCAATCAAAATAATTTAAACAAACAATTAAATTAAATTCAACATAACTATATATAATATATATATATATAAAACACCTCTTATTAACCTAACAGGTTATCTGCATTTAACTATACCAATGTGTTCGAGGTAAGGTAGAATTTGGAGGATATGTGCCCGCATTTAGATATGTAGATATTAGATACAAGTCTACGCTCAAACCAAAAATCGCATCGCAGTATTGTTTGTTGCATTCTTCATTGAAGAACAAAATTGTGACTTTATTTGATTTTAAATTTTGTCGTATTATTTAAAAAATATGTCAGAACGGTATCACCGGTCTCAACTCTACTCCTTTCTAAAAGATAATACAGAAAACAGCACCACGATAGTCAAGCCTGTAACACCTACCTTAGATAGGGTGAAACGGGCTTGTATTTGACCTACTATGATGGGTAGGCTGGAGTTCGAGTCATAACCGGGTGCAATGAAGGTGTGGCTCCCTCAAATGTGATATCAACTTCTGTCCATGGCAGAGGTGGTTCATTTCCTCTTAAGGGTCGTCCTTAAATTACGTAGTAAGGGTCATTGCAGGAGGGGTCAGTACTATCTAACGTGTTCTTGTGAGGGAGGAGAGGTGGAATCAGAATCCATCTGACGTAAGGATTTTTATCAATGTTTATGGAAAGACCAAAAAAAAACTATTCTAAAATTCCATATCACTCGATTTATATCCAATCCTTAGGCTTATGTCGAAAAATAGTTTAATTATTAAAATAATCTAATTTACCAAATCGTACAAAATTAAGTGAGATAAAAAAAGGTGGTAGGTGGGAAGTGAAAATCTTACGAACGATTGCGTGGGGGGAAATGGGGGATCGGAAATTACTAAAAAAAAGACTTGCGTAATATAAGGACGACACTTTAGCTACTCTTTATCATCTTAACCATTTATATATAGTCGTTAATTTATCTACGATGATAAGCCACGCGTTATTTTAAGGCATTGTAACATAGACTGGATTTCCGGTAGTTGGGAGGTAAAGGTTCAAATCTAGACCCGGTTCTCTCTAAAGGAGGAACCTTACGGCCTGTACTTTTTGGAGAACTTGAAAAATATACTTGTGTAAACCAGATTGGATTGTTCTGACAGTGCTTTCTTTGCATTCCTCATTAATAGTAATGTGCTAGTGATATAAAAAAAACACTCCATTGTTAGGATTCAATGAGCTACTTAAATACCGAGGTGAATAACTCCCCGGCCCAAC
>CABFOV010000595.1:133641-160484 GCA_902141375.1 Timema poppense | reverse complement strand
GGGGGGGGGGGGGGGGGGGGGAGATCGTTGTCAAGTTTTGCGATGACAAATATTCATTAACATAGGTCTGTTTTAATTTTGATCCTTCCTATGATCGTTATCATAACTTTACAAAGTAAATATAAAGCTATAACCTCAATAATAATTGCAACCCAACCAAAAAGACGTCACGACCCCCAGGATGGAAACCAATTATTAACAGGCAATGAATGCCCCAGTAATGGTGATAAGTAGACAAGAGAACGATAATATATCGATGTATTCGTCTAGGACGAAGTTAAATGTTGAATACGCCGATCTTGAGGCTGACCTAGCTTACCACTCGCCTTCTCGACATGAAGCATTCAAGAAGATCTGATGTAGCCGACGATCTAATGCACTTTGCTTGTTACGATTAGGATTTCATCTTGAAGGACGCTACAATGTCGATTAGGTTCAGTTTCAAACTTGATTAATCTTAAGACAAGTTTGAAAGAAAAAAGTGACGTTTAATAATATTACTGAAGCACGTTGGCAAATACCGTTCACGCTTTTTAGAAAAATACAACAGAGATTTTATTTTTTAACTTCTGATTTTGTTTCATATCGTCTTTGACTCGAAGGAAAACTAAATGCAAACTTGCTTAAGTGAATTAAGTAACTACATGAACTATTTAACATTAATTTTGAAAAAAAAAGTTCGTGCTACAACGGATAGCTTGTGAACATTTGTTCTTTTTTCAAGCTCAAGATGTGATCCGAGCTATATGAAAAAAAAAGATTGAAAGCATTTACGTTGCACGAACTTGTACACACATTTCTAAAAAAAACGGGGAAGGGGAAGTAATTTTAGCACAGTGCCTTATTACTCTGGGGTGTACACATTTTAAATAAACGAACGGGATAAATAGATTTAAGGACGGTAAAATTTTGAAAACTCTACCCGAGTTTGCGTGTAGGTGTAGGTAGTGTGAGGAACCATTATTAAAACAAATAATTCAATACACTCGGCCAGGACTCAAACCTCCGACCTCCCCGTCACCAACTAGACTAGATGAGACTGACGTTTGGCACATGTGTCCATCAATCTTAAGAAGGAGAAGAGGCGAAGGGAGAGCAGAAATGCTCCCCAAAATAGAATAAAGATTTTTTTTTACTTCCGACCTGTACGAAACAAGGTGGAGAAGAGGGTTGGTTCCACCAAGCCACAGCATTGAAACATGCCATCACTCTCTTTCACTCACTCCTTTTACGCCATTAAACGTAACACAAGTAGCGCGGTAAACCAACGAATGGGAGTAGGGTGCAACTCCACCGGATTGGATTCTAGAACCATCTACGCTGAGCCAGGTACATTAGCTAGGGAAACGACTGAGAGCCACTTTAACTCCATGTTGACTTTTTTTTTTTTCGCGAAGTGTTCATTAGCCTCGATCCCCATTTCGAAACTTTTTTTTTTCGAAAAAAACTTTTCTACCGAGTCTCCACGGATGAATGAGAAATGGATGTCTACGTATGAGGTTTTACAGAGGACCAACAATACTGGAGTAGGATTCTAATAAGAAGGACCGTTTAGAAAATTAATATATATTTTGTTACTGCCAATATGTACGAGACCCACTTCGGTGGCCACATGGACTAAGGCACTACTTTCGCAATAAACTAGAATGTCAATGACGGGGAAATCGTGATCCAATTCAAGTCGGGTGTACTAAGGGCGGTTTTTTTCTAAATGGTCTGCCTCACTCTTCAAGAAAATGCAGGTACAATGCGTCTAAATTCAACCCTCCTCAACCCTAGCCCATTAATTTAATTAGTACATAAGCGTACAACCAGAAAGGATGGTAAGACGCACTACTAAATAAAATTGTGATAAGGACTTGACTCTATTATTAGTATTATTTAACTGAGATTAATATAATGTACTAAAATAGACCGCTACAGATTACATGACTAGGTGTGTGAATGTATGAAAATTGTTATAATGATTTTTGTAATTGTCAAACAAAAAATTGCTTATTATCTGAATCGGACTGTTGCAGTGCTCCGCTAGAGATGGTTTTTATGTTTATTGTGAAAATAAATGTACCCTTTATTCCCCACACTTCTCGAAAAATGGGACAAATGACACCATGAATTACAGTAAATTGTCATAATGGCTTATATCACAATTTCCAGCAACGATACACATTATTATTGTTACCGCATCTTACTTCCCGTTCAGGTTATACGCCTACGTACTAGTTACACTATTGGGTTAGGGATTAGGAAGACTCAATTGAAAGGAAATGCACCCGCATTAGCATGGAGGGAGCGTGGAAAAACCTTTAGGGAAAACCACCTTCAGTGCACCCGACCGGGATCGAGCTCCATCTTTCCGTATTCGGCAGTCTAGTACAACACTAGAGTGACGTGTTAGATCACGCGGCCATCGAAGCGGGTATTATTATTATTATATTAGCACAATGCTCAAATTAACTTAACTAACAACTTACTGTAATGGAGGGCAAGACGAGGGCAGTATGAGGAAGTGAACCAGTATTTTCTTGGAAAGAGAATTAAAACCTAGTGTGTGTGGGAAAATCTAGCCAGTGTGGCCGGTAGAAATGGAAATGGAAATGGAAATGAACCATTGTCCTCCCATAGTCGGAGCCATGTCCCGCAAACAGCGTGATCAACACATTAGGTTGTTATTTGTTATTACTTAAGTTTATGATCCACTTTACGTTCTTAAATTATCATTTAAATAGTGAACTATAAGCGGGTGTATTTATGATTAAATATATTATATAAAAGTTACACATAAATATATTTATATATAAATATACTGAGTGCTATCAGGCAAGTACTTTAGTTAATACATATCTCCCACAAATAGATGTAAAATGCATTATCTAAACATAAAATATTATCAGCACATTTCAACGTATCAACATAGAAAAGCACATATCTAGTAGCATTCTGGTAGGAAGAATATCAATAGACAGTAGTGATAAAAGCTACTAACACTATTTTAATTGATTAACACGTCAGGTTATATGGACTGGATGTGTCACTTTTAAAAGATAAAATCAATAAATATATAATAAAACTAATAATATAGTAAAATGCTATCAGTGTTGACAGCAAAAAAGTTAGTATATTCTGAAAGGTTCTCCCTACTAGATACTTACTAAACACTAAACACACAGTCCTAACGCCAAGAACTATTCGATCACTTGGAAGAGAGCATAAATAAATACTAAGCTAAATCTCTTTCTGAGAGTGAACTACTAGAGTATCATACGGAAGTCTCAGTCGATCTCTCTCTCTCTTGCATTTTGTTATATATATATATACACACACACACACACACACACTCGCTTTGCTAGTTGGGGGCTTCGCCCCCAAATTCCCCGTGGGTTTTCTTTGCAAGTGGATGTAAACTAATGTAATTCCATAGTTGTTTTTAATAGGTCTTACCATTTAGCCACAAGATACCTCCAAAGAAAGGTCCGCACATAATTTAAATTTGCTCCACCATTTTGAATTTTCTTCGGGATTTTTTTTTTTTTACTTTTTGGAATTTTCCCATCAGTTACAGGCTAGAAATTATAAGTATGCCAAATTTCAAGTTTCTAGCTCATCTGGAAGTGGGTAAACATTATTGTCAGTGAGTGAGTCAGCCACGTGGTTTCATAGTAATATAAATAAATAATGTTCCAAAGAGAAAAGTAAATAAAACCCATCGCTGAGATATAACCGTCGTAGTTTTCGGTGATGATTGCGGAAAAACACCACCTATCTTATCTAGAGCTTATATAAACTGATGAAATTATTGACTTAATCGTAACGACCCGCGTGAATGGTCCAATGGGAAAAGGGTGTTATGTGTGTTAAATGAAAGCATAATATCTCAAAGGTCATCAAGTTTTGGAACACTAACGTTAATCACTTACCCGCCTCGGTGGTTGCATGGTTGAAGGCATCACTCTCACAATAGACTAGACTGCCGATGAAGAGGAGATTGGGGTTTGATTCCGGTTAAGTGTACAGGTGCTTCATAATTGGTTTTCCACTCTCCCTACATGCAAATGGGGGCTCATTTGTTATAAATTCAACCTTTAGTATCCGTAACATATTAGGTACAGTTGAGTATAACGCGAACGCGTAGTAAGGCACGGTGATAAAATAAGCCTTATTTGTCAGTGTTACTTGCTAACCTTTTGATAAATTGAAATGTTCTATTGCATGTAAAATAAATTAATGGTTCGACAAAATTGCACAAACTTTCTCATGTTATGTATTATAGTTATAAAGAAAATTTTCAAAAATAGATTTTTAGTAAACCACTCTTATGTAAGTTTTACTCATAAAAACAAACAAATCATCTTGGTGAACACAATAATTAGTTTATATATACATTTTAAACCAAATTGTTCAAATATATTTAACAAAATTCAAATTTTCAAAAAATAAACTCTACGTTAACTATAATAAGTAAAATACTCCAAAAGATTAAATTTCCTATCATTTATTATAAGTAAACCACATTTATATTAATTTAGTTTAGCTAAATAAATATAAATCATTATTGATTTATAAACTAGTCCGCAATACAAATTTTTCCCCCAAATCTTTAGAGCTATTTAAACTTTTTTTTTTTACAAAAATCGGCCATTAGCCAAACACTAGTAAATGTTTTTTTTTAAATCTTACACAATTATTAATTATAATACAAAAATCTTTAACAAATACCCATTTTGAGCCAAATCATTTTTTTTTAATTCAAATTAACAAACACTCATCAATAAACTACTCATAGCCTTATTCCTCCTCAAAAACAAATATACAGCTTTATTTGTCAGGTTCATGTCAAACACTAACCAGATATACATTTTAAGCAAATTCTCTATAGCCTTTTTCAAAAGAATTAAAATTTTCATAAATCACCTCTCAATAAGAGGCACTTTATCAAATTTTTACCCATAACAAAGTATACAGGTTTATTTGTCATGACAAACACTCCCACTTCCTTTAGGAGGTTGGGGTTTTCAAATAACTTGAAGCACATCTCATGGCATCCGTATTTTGTAAACTTTTTTTTTCTTTCAGTTATACCATATCTAACATGCTTTATTATGGGGAATTGTAGTGAACATTTTACCTTCCTAGCTAATGCTTTATCTCCTTTTAAAATATAAATGATGACACCTCACATCCATCTCCAGCAATCTGCTTATTCATTTAAACTATATTATTAATCTTTATGTTAATATTTTTCAAAACAATTAGTGAAAAAACACTTCAAGTGTCCTCAGCTGGGAGTTAATCCCATGCCTACCAATCCGTTTGTTTAGTTTCTACAAATACAGCTTGTGACTGTGACCTGTAGGATCATGGGTGAATGTTCTGTGTTATCCTTGTGTTAACGCTTCCTTTCTCTCTTTCCCAACTTCACTTTGTAATCATGGAAGATAACTTTTTACCTAAATAGTGTGTTAAAAAGATTCAAGTACCTCTTCTTTTTTTTCTTTTTTTATCGCGTGGCAGTGTCTTAGGAGGAGAAGGGTTTCTTGGAGGGGGTCATTTTATCATATTTATTTGGAACTCAATTTGGCCCATGACCAACTCATAACGTGCACGATTCCCCTTAAGTGTGAAGGCGTTTCTTCGTTTGAAAACAGAGTAGTCCTATACCAACTCCTTATTTCAGATGACAAATTTTGTTGCAGCTACGAGTGTACTCTTGGTTTGCTTGGGTTCAGTATTCAATGCACAGAAAAAAAAATTGGAAATGTTTTTTAATACATCGGCAATAAATAAATATACTTAGCTTTGACTAAAGAGAGTGGATCAAATGGCTCGCGCCAGAAAGAGCAAATGAGCACGAATACACAATTTGACTCCAGTCAGCACATCAGAGGTGCATTACTGNCTGACTAGCTCTCTCCGCCTTCCGCTATAGACACACACACACGAACCCAGCCGCCAGTTTTCCTCTGCCACTTCATGTCTATATATAACCCAATTACCGGTAAGTGCAGACAAGTTTGCCGCATTTTGACGCATTGATAGGAGAATTACAGTAGTATATTAATTCCATCTTTACCCTCCTCTCTCCCCATCTAAATTACACTAGGGAATATATTGGAGATGGTGAGTAAGAGGATAGTTGTGTAGATTGATGATGCTCGAATTAGACAACACTCATATTACACAATGGGTATCAGAATTTGAGGATGTGGAAATTAAATGTAATGATATACAGCTACGCCATTCCTCAACGACAATATATTTATTAGTTTCTAATATATTTTTTTTTTACCGAACGGGAGCTAAACATGCAAATCATTTAACCAAATTAGAAATTATAACATAAAAAATGTGCTGAAGTTATGAATTAAAAATATTTTTTTTGTATATAAAACTTTTAAAAATACCCCATAAAATAGTTTGAAATCAGATGTATCGCTCGAAATGAGCGGTAGCTCTGTTTTAGTATTATTTTGAATCTGTAGTCTCTTGCTTGAATATGTTTACTCATACAAATGATTCATTTCGCTATTAGGGCTTTCAGGGCGAGTTAGATAATCCACGAAGCTTTATTTTGTTTTAAAAAAAATAAACTTATTCTAAATGATCAAATCTTATAGAAAGAAAACTATACATAATTTAACGTATTCATACGTCAAGTCATGTGCTCTGCAGTAAGTCACTTTTGGTGAAAATGATCAATGCTTATAAAGTAGCATTTTAAAATATTATTAATTTCGGCCGCAAAATAATGTGTTTGTATTTTCTAAAAGGCCCTTCCTTAAAAAAAAAGGACTTGAACACTGTCTAAAAGTTCACGCCTCGCCAATGCTGTATTTCCAACAAAACTATTAACATTTCGCTACATTGTCATAACTATTACAAAAAATAAATATATATTAATTGATAAAAAATATCAAATACAATATATTACCATAATTAGAGATGGAAAAGATTAAGCTTGCAAAATACAATAATTGATTAGTGATTACTTGTACTTTTTGTATAACTAAATTGAAAACTTTTATATATATATATATATAAGTTTTCAATTTAGTTATACAAAAAGAACAAGTAGTCACTAATCAATTATTGTATTTTGCAAGCTTAATCTTTTCCATCTCCAATTATGGTAATATATTGTATTTGATATTTTTTATCAAATAATATATATTTATTTTTTGTAATAGTTATTACAATGTAGCGAAATGTTAATAGTATATATATATATTTATTTATTATTTCTATTCAAATCAAATTAAAATCAAAGCAGATATCACTTCCAATGGATTATATGAAGTGGTGAAATTCTGTGAAAATGTCTAAAGAAGGAATCCCAAATCATTATTAGCAAGTGTACTATTTTTTTGATGCTGAATCTTTTTGTTCGCAGTACTTCTAGCAGATAGGAAGACATTCTCAGAGTGCCCTTAATGGAACAAAGAGACGTACTCTTCACACAGAGACAGAAAAGACAAAGGAATCACATATTTCGTTTCCTACTCTTTCCACGGCTCAACCCATTCCTCCGCATCAAAAGGAAACCATTTTATCTCCAATGAGAATGGTATAGCAAACAGCAGAGATACAATGTTACCAGGAGATTAATCATGACGTGTATTTTAACTTGTATTTTCGCTTCTCTTTCTGCTGGTAAGTGAGGCAACCAGTTAGATTTGGGAGCTGCCATATATTCAAAGAGTGGGTTGTATCAAATATTATAATCTACATTATCTTTATATATATAAATCGAACTATCACGAAGGAATTTTTATAGGGTGAGATTATTATATTGTTTCATTTCCCCCCTTTTTTAACATTCTTGTGGCATGGACCACTCAAATGACCGAGGTGCGTCCTTAAGTGGAAAAGACTACTATAAAAGTCAGGCCTCAAAAAAAAATGTAAGTCAATAGCGAAGCCAATACCTGGCAATATACTTTCTGAATACAGTATTTATTTTATATAATTAGTGTGTTTCCTTTTGAAGCACATTAGTCAGATTTTTACACATAAAAGATAGGTTTTATATTTACTAAAATAGAAAAGTTTTCTTTAATTAGATATTTGTACTACAAGGATGAATTTAAGACTATGTAAATATATAAAAATGATATCCGAACAGAGATTTGAGCTCTTTTTACCTGGTTATACTTGCTGACCACTCTACCGACTGTACTATCTGGAATATCCTCCATGTTAATGTGTCTCATATATATATATATATATACAAACAAACTAACAATGAGATCCCGGATATCCAAATGGTCGGCACATAAAACCAGACAACCGGGGTTTTGACCTCTGTCCGGGTGTCATTTCTTTATGTTTACACCAGACTTAGTACACCTCAAGTTCAGTGCTATGCTAAATACAAAACGACACCTCCCTAGAACAAAATGGAATGGGCCAGTTTCATAGTCAGACTTAATACGCCTCAAGCTCGGTGCTATACTAAATACAGGATGACAAATACCTAAACCAAACAGGAATGGGCCAATTTCATGTGCTAAACTGGCCCATTATGAATGAAATATGCTTAAAAACAAAGAACCCTTTACAATAAGTAGAACTACTCTAATCCTTGTTTCAAATTTGAAAATAAAATTCCCCACTGCAAAGTGAGTTAACTAATAAATAATTATGGAAATAAATTTAAAGAGAGACGATATTTTTTTTTTCTAAAGAGCTTTATTTTCATGAAAACAAGTCTAAAACCAAGTCGCAATTTTAGGTTCATATAGTTTTGGAAGTTAAAATTTCGGAATTTTCCTAATGGCTGTTTCTCTAAGTTTATTTATCTGCTGCAACAATCAAAAGAAAAACGAGAGCATTCTTGAGGTTTCTTATCTGCAAGTAGCGTGGATATTATTTAGTTAATCAGGGTGCGAGGATCAAATATATATGTTATATTAATATGAAAACACAACCTGACCATCAAGAGTATATACGAATTAAATTATATATCTCCGATAGATCTAGCTTACAAGGAAAACCTTTGTTTTTGTGTGTGCGAATGAGTATAAAGGCTGTGTATGCAGGTCTTCTTATCCTTTCTTTCCAGAAGAGCAGGTCATTTGAGGTGATGAAATCTGTCCTATCAGATGAAACAAACACAAAGAACAAAGGGACAGGGAAAGATAGTAGAGTCGGAGGGCAAAACTTAATTTAAACAGGTAAATACAAAAATGTTAATAAGAATAACAAAAATGAAAAAGAAACGGGTGTATCGCCGCTTTTACTAGATAAAAGAAGTGAAGAGTACAGTAACAGAGATATACAAAGAAAGGTATAGTGAGAGTTGTAAGATGTGAATATGATAATACCCAATAGATAGATTATACAAGACATAAGAGAAGTATACAAGTTTAACAAATCAGTTTATTATAGTCAAAACAAGACGGAAATATTATGTGTTGTAAGACGTGATAATACACTAAAAATTCCATTGTTCACTGTTAGGAATCATTTGAGTAACCAGATTCATTGTTGTCCCATACAAGAGCATTTGGTGTGAAACACATTAACTTGACTTGCAACGAAAGACAATTATGGTTGGTTCTTAATTAGAAAAAGGACTAAATCGTTAAAGAAGAACAAGCACACATTCTAGAACCAAAGTGTGTGTCTGAACGCAACAATAATTTAAGTTGGATGGAACTATAGAGTTGAGGATATGCAACAATACACAACACTACTTGAGCCTTACGGCTACAAGACTTAAACTTAATAAACATGGATTAAAACGATAGTTAAACAATACCTAAATCGAGAAAGTCGAGCTTTAAGGAGCTATAACGTTGGTAGTTGAAAGGGCAAGCTAGCGTGATTTAACGCCCTATTGAGTTAAAAGATACAAAGTTTAAGTTCCTAGAACTGGAACTATAAGTTTACAAATAGTTAAAGGCAAGTCACCAGGAATCTAGGCTGTAGAGATACTATGGCCGGATTATTCCTTATTAGTACTGCCAGGTCATCCAATAGTATATTTAAATTTCAACATCAGTCTGGAGATAGACTATAACAATAGTAAAGTGCTAAAACTTTTAACAGATCCAAGCGGCGCCTTAAGGGGGCCGGACAAAATTAACAACACCACGCGGGCCACTACTCTGGACTAGAAGCGTACCCACGAGGTGAACACTGTACAAAGGAACAACAATAATTGGTAAACTAGAGACTGGTATCAGTCAAAGACCCAACTAGGTCATGAAAAAAAGCTATAGATTACCTACCCGCCTCGGTGGCGTAGTTTAGCTAACGCGCTAGTCGTGTTGAGCTCGACTGCCGAGGACGGGGAGATCAAGGTTCGAATCTCGGTCGGGTGAACTGGGGGAGGTTTTCCCTAAATTGTTTTCTACTCTCCCTCTACGCAAATGCGGGTTCACTTCCTCTAAATTCAGCCTACCCATTTCTCAATCCATTTGCGTAATTAGTACCTAAACGTATATCCCGAACGGGTAGTAAGACGCGGGCTAAATAAATAAAATAAAAATATAGATTACCTGATATCTTTTTCCCGATCTAAAAGGTAAAACCATCTGTAACATGGACCAACAAAATAAACCGTCGGGTAATTGGCCAAATATTTCAGATTATTTCATATATACATAGCAAATCAGTTCAGAAACTCCTTACATTCAAGACTATGCCGTATGGACATAGCAAAACTGTTTACAAAGACAAATGCTAAATGTTAAATTGAATTATATCAGATATTACATTATCTGCGGCGAGGAGGCGAGACCGGCGCGTCAAACATCGTGACCACCAACTGTACACCAACTAGTTCTTGAAGTTTCCTTGAATGCTCCTTCAATGAGTCGTTGGAAATTAATACAATTATGATGCGAGAGGCGATGGTTTGTATATAAGTGGAACTGACATGTCATGAGAGGAAAACAAATAGTATGTGTGGAAGGGGGGGGGGCGGTTGACCTTCCAGAACAACCTCAGAGAATCTAACAGCGCTTAAGTCGGTCGCCATCCACGACTTGAGGAGCGGGCCGGCATTTCTGTCGAGTCTTGCAAGCGACCCAGGTGTGACTAATTAGTCCTCTGGTTAGAGTTGGCCGTCAACTTGGGCAGGATTCCCCTGAGCTGGGACGTTTTCAACAACACGATTCACCATGAGTTAGTGATCTGCCACATATTATTTGAATTTATTAGTTCTTGTATGTATAGAGACGATAATGAATTAGGTATTTATGAGTGTACGTGCTAAAAAGTATTTAGCACGTTACATGGGGAGAGAATATAATAATATATTATATTAATTGATTAGAATAACCCCAATGCATTCCTTGGAGAGTACTTCGCTAGCCTTTCCGTCTTAAGGCAGTGCTAATTAATA
Source organism: Timema poppense (assembly GCA_902141375.1). NCBI lineage: Eukaryota > Metazoa > Arthropoda > Insecta > Phasmatodea > Timematidae > Timema > Timema poppense. Next base: position 149,137 of record CABFOV010000595.1, on the reverse strand, counting down.
TCCAACTAGACACGAGCAAACAAGCCCCAGTCATAATATGTACCGCCATTTTTGAAGGCGTACGATATTTGGCTTTGTTTACTTCATTTTGTTTGTTACGTCCTTTGATGTGAGCTATTTATTTGTGTTAAATACTTGATCAAATTTAAACCTTATTACTAAAAATGGGTACTTGACGTTTCGTGACAAAATACCGTGTAAATACTGACTGAATCAATCTTTAGATTTAATTAATTTGTGATATTAATTACCAAACATTTGTTGTGCTGTGAAATACTCGCGTACTACATACTAGCGAAACACATAAACTAAAAAGATTTCTAGCTGATCCCAAAACGATTACGCTAGTATTCGGGAACCCAACCGGAAGCTGCCAAGCTGGCGAAATAGATATGTGAGGTTAGCGTGATTTAACTATCTTACTTTATTGATTGTGATTAAGAAACATAACCAAGTGAGTAAAAATTAACAATCATTAATGTTGGGTTTATTTGAATACAGGATGTGAGGTTAATAATTATAGTCCAATTCATCAAATAAGAGGCATGACCTACCAAATTCTTTAAAAACTAATCATCTTAAAACAATGATTATAATTATTTTAAAGCTAATTAGGCTTATAAAATCGATAAAATTCATGTTTTTTGGTTAATGAGGATGACACATCCATCTCACAATCCATTGATAATATTTACTACGTACAAAAAAATATCAAAATATCATAGCCAATAGTTTAAAAAAACTTAAAATAAAATAAGACTACTCTAACGGTTGGTTTCTTTTTGAAAAAGTATTTGTGACACAGTTAAACACTACTAAACTGCGTTATTATTAATGATAAAAACTTTAAAGAACTTGATATAGGCCTACTATTAAGATTATGATTATAGGTTTCTTGTACCGTGTTGGACAATAGCTACCTCTCACATAAGTCTAAAATAATCTTAAGGCCCTTGGCCCTGTATAGTGTGAGTCTAAAAACTACTTTGTGGGATGGTGGGAAGAAGTGAGAAAGGCGTGGCGTGTTTTCACAAACGACCAAAGTATCCTTCCGCGCCAACAAGAAAAGATGGATCACGGAAACCGTAGATGGCGCTAGCTACCAGACAGGTCTTGCGGAAAAATCATACGTTTGGAAATATTAGTTTTCTCGAGAACGAGTGAAATTTTTATAGTAATATTTTCAACACCTCTTCTAAGATAATGTATCGATGTTTATTAAATGTTACATTTTTTATTTTTTGTTATGAAGCCGGCAGTTTTCTAATGAAAAATGTCAATTTTATCGATATTTGACCACTGTTAGAATTATAGAGGAAGTGTGTGTATAAAAAGTATAACATAGTCAACATGCTTCTATTCCTAAACAAACAGTTTCCGAAAAGAAAATTGCAAAACGATAAATTCTTGAATATAACCATTTGTTCACATGGATCTGCATTTCCACGCCAAATAATAAGGGCCAATCGCCTTAAGCACGAGCCAATAAAATTCAAGCTTGGAATACAAGGGGCAAATTAAACCCTGAAACACATTTTATTTTACTGTTTAATTATAAATTAACCTAAACTTTCATGTCTCAAGCAACACACAGTGGAAAACAAAAATACTATTTTTTAAAGGTTATGTTGTGATCGGTATAAACCCTAATCAAAAGTAGTTATAGTTTTAATTATTTTTTTGCAACATTTTCACAGATGGATAATGTTGAAGTATTAAACTACGTAGGAAAATGTCAATTAGATATTTTATTCGACTCCCTAGTGCAGTCTCCAAGTTACCAATTTATATGTCAAGTACCTAGCTATGTTTAAATAATGATTAATAATAATCTTTGAAAGGGTTTTGTCATTATAAAACAAGTACCCAACATTAAAATATCCATAACTGTTATCTCTCGGAAAGCAATTTAAGCTTAAGCCTAATCACTTATAATAGCATGGAACACTATTATGGTGCTGAATGTTTGAAATCACATTCTATAACTCACTTCCTATAGCAAATAGACCTAACCTCATTCATATTGGTTGATAGTATACATATTTATTCAATTCAAATAATGAAATCGTATGGAAATGTAGTTAAATGTTTAAAACCTTTAAAGTAATATGTAGCTTTGTAACTATTGATAGTAAATGTGAGAAAGAGGTTTTCGAATCAACTTTTGTGTTAATTTTATTTTGTAGTGAAAGTATGCAACCTAAAATAAATTATTTCTAATTTGTAAAATAGTGTGTTAGTTGTCACTATGATATTTATGATTTTCTTTAAGGTGTGTGGTTTTAAATGTATATATTTGATTGGTAATCACTTGTTTCTACATATTAGTAACATTTAACTTACTTTGTACAATATATTTAAACATATTTTTTTTAATTCATTCAAATAAGGGTCTATTTTCATGAAAACCAGACGATTTTTTTTAAGTCGTTTAATGCTAGCACAAAGTAGTATTCCTGAACCTGTATTTAAACAGTTTTGACATTAAAATACATTACATAAATCAGATATTAAAAATTCAAATTGGGTTCAAATTATGACCCTTTATGAATCATAATTAAATTATATCTAGGATAATTAAACATGAATAAAAGGTTTGACACTGAGCCCTTTCTTTGTCTTAGCTTGCCAATGCTACTACCACTAAGCTACCCAGAATTTTAGATACCAAAAACAGCCATAAACATGTATGGGGTGAAAGATTGTGTTGTTAACCGCCCTTAAGTATCAAAAGATTTCACATAAAACTGGTAGTATTTGAGGTGTGATAAATATATCTAGAATAAAATTAAAAGAGAGGGTTCTATTCTTAAAATTAAATAAATGGCTACTTTTAAAATCCCCCCCCCCCAACCCACGCACTATCGCGTATGTAGACAACTCTTTGGTCTCGACTTGAAGGAGCGTTGCAGGATTGTCTGTATTTATCAGTTTTTACTTGTCTGGCATCAGTGAGCACACATTCATTCACATAATCCTGAGATATCGAGAGCAGAATGGAGCCAATGTGTGGTTGTTGAAGTGGGGAGAGTATATCTTTGCTATAGTTTTAACACACACTTCCTACCCTGTAATTACACTACATCACTACTGTAAACACCTAAAAATACACTGTCCCCTAGCTGTTAAATCATCAGTGTAAGAGAGTAGGCCCAATTCCACCAATGTTATGGTTTTTTATAGCCACGTCGAAAATCTAACCCAGGACTACTATTCTCACTAGACAGATACAATACTGATTGTATTAAGGTGTTAGGACAACAAAGTAAACAATATATTGATACATAAATAATAATGAGCTTTAAATACTTTACTAAATCAACTATGATGGCCTAATTATATTAGTCATATAATTGCCAAATTTCTAGCTATCACATAAAACTTATGTTTTACATCGAACATTTTTAAAAGTACTTTTATTAGTTTTGAGTGACAAATGTAATGGAGCATTTATTTTCTAAATACCAGCCATAAGTAATGATCAAGTGCATTGTGGGTTAATATAATCAAAATTGGTATATAACAATTATGTGCTTTCGCAGGACTATTTATTTAGCAAATTTAGTTAAACCCTGTTTAACTCAAGTTTCAAGACTTAACGATTTTTAACAAACTACCTGAGCTCGGCTAGTGTTTATATGCGTTTCAGAAACAAAAACCACATATATTAAATAGGTTTCTAAACGGTATTTATGTGTGACGCTTTTAATTGAAATATATTTATTTAGAGTTGAACATTTGTGTTTAACCACGAAAGTCCATTTTAAATAGCTTGTGTTCAAAATATTTCTGGGCTAACCCTCAGATTCCCCACTCACCTTCATAATATAGTTTCCCAGTTTATTAATTTAAGATTACATCATTGAAGCAACTTGATAAACACTCTCATTTTAAAACTCTGGTCCATTAAAGGTGTGCTAGAGGAATAAAAGAGGGAGCTTGTCTTGTGTTAAGAGGTTGGATTAAAAACCGTCTATTAATAAAAAAAAAATCACACCGCATTTTACTATTGGTTCGGGTTATATGTTTACGTACTAATCTCACTTATGTGGCAATAGTAAGGTAGGTTAAATTTAGATGAAGTGTGTCCGCACTTGCATGGAGCGATAGAGTAACACCATTTAGCAAAAACCACCCTCAGTACAACCGTTCGGTATTTGAACCCCGATCCCTCCGTTAGCAGCAGTTCAATATATGGTGAGAGTGACACCTTAGACTAAGTGACCACCGAAACGAGTTAGTTTAGAAGTTATGGAGGTGAAAACAAAATGGTCACAATCATCACCAATGGATAGTGCGGTGATGTATGGATTCAGGTCCTGGTGCAGGTAACATAAAATTGCGGCTATGAATTTAGGAAACAAGGGACTTTAATTTGTATACTATTGTGGAATGTAGAATAATGCGACTTTTCTTTTACATACAAAGTGCGTTAAGTACTAGGGTTGTACTAATAAATGAGCCATACAAACTTACCAAACAAAATATCTGGCGTTATTAGATAAATATTATCCATGGATGCAGCTAATCGAATGAGGTATGTATATAAGTAAAATAACAAAAGCTGTGGACGTGATTAATTACATAATAGTTCATTTCAATTATAATTACATCTAGCTGAAAATTTCCGCTTATATTGCTTATTAAACATTATTTTTGAAGGTCTGTTGGTTTTGAAATACCGCCAAAGGTTACGATATTTAATCAGAAATTTCTTAAAGCTGTGAAATTTTGTAAAACTTTCCTCTAGATTCCTGTGAAGTTAAAGATATTCTGATTTCATGTTAAATATATCATTTATTTAGTTTTACAAACGGACATAATTAATTTTAATATTCAGTTTTCTCCATAAAATTACACTGTAGAATGATATAATACAGCGGGTACTCATATCTAGGTTATTCTATACTTGATGTGAAGGCGCCACTATCGGGGAGCTTTAGAATCACGGTTTTGGAAGTTTGATACACTTGCATATTTGAATCGAACGACATCTTTTTGTTAAGACGAGAAAACAATGCGCTATTGTCCAAATGGCCCGTTATCATGCTAGCCAGCCATTTTAAAATTAGTTGTTAAAAATTAAATATGGAATATTAACCTAGAAGAAGGGTTCAGGAGCACAAAGCGCAACAGTAAAATTATCCTTTTACAAAGGAAATAAAATACGGATTGTAGATTTGTTTAGAAGGATTTTGAGGCCGATGTGTGAATTAAAATTATTATTTTTGGGCTCGAACCGCGCTGAAGAAATTTCTTCCAACGTTTTGGCTGAAGTTACTTATTAGCTAATATCCGGGTCGAAGGCTGAATCAAGTTTATGACTTACAAATACAAGTGAAACGCAATGAGTATATTTGTCAACGCAGAAGAAATTTTTTTTAAAAGCGGCTCAAGTCTGAAGATAAGAGCCTATTTCCACGAGTGAATTTAGCAGCGCTGTTGAGCAACTTGGAAGCAGCGCTGCTGACGCCCGTAGCCTGTCGCGCTGCCAATATTAAACCCATGTTTCCTTCTAAGATTTCAGTAATAAAATCATATTTTTGGCCATTTTGGGCCCCCCTTATTTCCCTCCCTCTAACAAGAATAAAGATGATTTATATGCATTATATAAATCGCTGGTAGTTATTAACGAGATTTGTAAATTAATGGTGCAAAATACGTAATTCACAATAATCAATGTTGTATATTTAAATCTAAATTTATTGTATTAAACTGTTAAAATTTAGAAATTTATAACATGATATATTTTTTAATTTACTTGCGATTCACACTCCACCATTCTTTCCTGTCTCTCTCTTAATTAAGTTTAAGCATTGTTCGGACCTGCCCTCCCCCCTAAGATATTTACTTGAATTTGGAATAAACTTTCTGCATAATGATGCCCATGATCTTGTTTTTTATTTCTTGCTTATTGCTGTGTTCAGATGACTTTGAATCCCAAACGGCTGGTAGCATATCTATCTCACTAATAAACATTTCCACATCTATGCTCTCAAAGAATTGTAATTACATTTTATATTAATAAATAATACTGAAATTGTTAGCCTAGCACAACAACGCGTGGTTGTTTTGTAAAGAGTCGTGCGTATTTCTGCCGCACGTGGAAACAGGACCATTTAATGTAATGTATCTACACTGGCAGCGCTGCTGGGAAAATACGCGGCTAGTCACGAGGACGGGCGATCGTGAGCGACAGCAGCGCTGCTAATTCAACCGCACACGCTCGTGGAAAAAAACACACATTTAAAACAAGGTATCGTCAGGCAACGCTGCCAACAGCCGCACGGCAGCAGCGCTGCTAAATATGCTCGTGGAAATGGGCTCTAATAGTTTTAATTTTAACGAACTGCAAAATTTATATATACTTACCAGTAGTCACGAGGATGTTTACCAAATCCATTTTTTACGTGTATTATTTATAGTTTTATGAAAAAAGAAAAGAATTGTGTGAGAGCTATATTTCCAGTTGCTTTCGTAATCTCTTTGGACTTATCTCGGCTTCAAGCAACATTTCGACATGTTTATTTTGATTTTTTTTTCCCTTCAAGTTTGAATTTCAATTTTAACGTGAATTGTAAAAATCTGATAATACACAAGCAATATGTTGTCAGTATTAATTTTAGTATGAAGGAGGTTCTGCCAAAAAATACACATATAGAAATTATTTTATAATATGTGTTAAGCTTGATTAAACTCAATATTTTTTTCAGATGTGAATATTTTTACATGCTATTTCATGTTAAGCTTAAAATATTTTAATTCTGTACAGTGTCACTTTTTTTTGAAAACCATATCAAGTTTTTTTTTAATGAACGATAATGTAAAGCTTATTCCCATTTTAAATAAACTCTCTTTCGCAGGTTCTTATTTAAACCACTGTTTTTATATCCTTTGAGCATTAAATTAGAAACGTGCAATTCGAAAAACGCATATTTTAAAATTAATATTTGTATTAACATGAGATAAAGCAGAATTAAATACAAAGGTTATTTATTGATATACCAATATGAAGAGTTGAGCGAGTGTGCCTTTTAGTTTGTTTTTTAACTTTTCTAGTGTGTTGAGGGGGAAAATAGATATCAAACAGCATAAAAATAAATATGTGTTGCGTACCCGGTGCCTACAAAATAATTTTAAAAACCTAATATCGCTAGACTTTTCCTAAAAACAAGGTTTCGGTTTAAGTCTAGGCTGGACCTGCAAACATAATTATCAAAAAATGACATTTTGTTTCTCAAACCAGATAAATATATTGTTTATGATAACCAAAAAAGAATGCCTGCTTAATAGTGGAACCGCAAAAAGGAATCTATAAATCTGAGGCAAATTAATTTTCAAATCCATCTTAAAAACAAAATAGTTAAAACGACATTTTAGCTTTATTAACATTAACTAAGTATTTATTATATCAGTCTTACAATGACCATGGATCTAGCTTAAAAGCTGCACCATAATAATACTAAGATTGTTAAGTTTAAAATAAGCAGAGTGTAAATATTGTACTCAATCTACAGGTATTTTAATATGTTCCATTTAAGTTTACAAAAAGCATATATTGGGATGAGAAAGCTTGCTTCTGAGACTTACGAGTACACCTACACAAGAAGAAGAAAATAGAGACATGAAGAAAGGAAGAAAAGTCATCTTCCGCATGACAAAATATCCACCGAGATGAAAACTGGCAAGGAAAGGGATACACGGTTCGGTTTGAAGGAACCTTAACGCTACAAGGATGGAGTGAGGTTACGTCAACCGGTATGAAACATATTCATTCACCTTTCAAAGGGACGAAGAGTGGGAAAAGAAACCTTTCAGTTTCAAACAGACAACATTCAGCGACAGTTGGTAAACGAGAAATAGAGTAGACATGCCGAAACTTGGGAGTTAAGACATGAAACTTTCATTCGGAGAATACTTCAAGTCGGAAAGGTTATAATGGAGATATCTGTCTCGGGGAGAAGCAAAACTTACAAAGCTTGAACTGTAGATGCGATTTAGTTTTGGGCCCTGAAGCCCGTGAAGAAGAGGAGTGTTAATGTCAGAACACTTTGGAGAAGCCCTCGATGTGCTGCAGTAGTTCAAATTATGGCCTGTCTAATGCTTCCCAGTGCTTTCTCTTGCTCTGTCAAACGCACCCCCTTCTGCTCATTCCGTCTCAGACTTCCTTCATTTACACAGTCGAGTTTTCCCAGCGGAGGATTCACAACTTCACACCAGCTGATGTATCAAGGTATAGTTGGAATTCCGTTTCACGGATGGATACAAGTTTGTCTGTCTGAGGAAGCCAACTTTAGAACCAACCACCCGCCAACAAACGAAACATTAAGTAAATTAACTAACAACCCCCCCACCCCCACCCCCCGAGACGATAGACACGTGGACTAAGCGACAATCTTATATAATCTGGTTTGCCGGTTATGGGAAGGTTGAAGTTCGAATCTCAACCAAGCTGACTTAGTGCTTTTTTTTTAATAGCTTACCATTTTCCTTTCACGAAAATGCTGGTATAGTTCCTCTAGAATTTTACTTCCTTCAACCCTACCCCATTAGGTTTTTTTTATATATTTTGTCGTCGTGTCCTCATGCCCGTTCGGTTTTCATGCATATGTAGACCTATTAATTAGGATAGTGTAAGGAAGAGGAAGGATGAATTGAGAGAAAGTGTACATGCATTTGTGTTGAAGGAAAGTGTAAACCCATTTAGGGGAAAAAAAACCACTAAGCACACCTGATTAGGATTTAAACCTCGATCTCACCGCCATTAGAAGACCAGTCTATTGTGAGAGTGACGCCTTAGTTGGACAATTTGAACCACCAAAGCGGGTCCCGACAATGTAAATATGCCGAATATTCCAAGAAAGTAGTAACACGCAGATTTAAAAAAAATTAACTTTATTTGCGCAAACTTATTTTTAAGTTCAAGCTATGTTGGTTAGTATTTTAATAAGTTTATTTTAAAATTTGGTCCTTTGATAATATTTTAATCACAAATACATGATGTGTATTTGAAGAAGTGAAATTACGTGCACCACGATTTGCACGGATATATTAGTTTAATTCAGTGGTTTTCAATGTGTGGAGCGCGTGCCCTCTTATGTACGTGGTATATAAATCAGTGTTATGCATAATAAATAAGTAATGATTAGACACACTACATTATGGTAAATTAATCTTTGGAATGTCTTAAAAACAATGCATTTCTGTTTAAATATTCTCAAATAAAAAACAATTTCCTCATAAAAATGGATGTATACCATTTGTAAAAATCATAAATGGCCCAATATAAAAATCATTTACATATTTTCCAACTTTTATAAAATCTATATAAAATAAAAAATAAATATATACTACAAAAAGTTATTAGGGAGAAATACGATTCGGCCCCACCAATAGGCTACTTTTGAAGTACTATTTCGGCCCCATAGGCCGTACGAATTCGGGCCCATGAACCAACCAAACACATTCCTTCTAATTTAACACAGACTTAGTATTAAGTTAGGCTTGTTTATGTTATGAGTGATCTGTCATAGGTTAGATTAGGGTTGTGTTGTCTCATACTATCCATCACTTTCTGTCTTTTGTTCAACTTGATCAAACATTTTCATCCCTCCTTAGCTTAGTTTAATACCACACCAAAATCTTCTTTCTTAACCACTCTTAACGGGCCCGAGTTCGTATTCAGCGATGAAATTAAGAAACTATTATCGAGATCATAATGGATGCTTACCGTAAACGTTATGTAAACTATCGCATAATAAACGCAAGCTACCTTAAAAATATATACATTTACTCGAAAAATTGTATTTCCACATTATAATTACTAATATAATTTTATTTCAAACTTAAAAATACGTAAATATAATTATTTTATACGTTACACAAGTTTGTGTGCTTTCAAATGTAATTTCTCGCATATTTTTCTTGTGAATACTGTTTGAGAAAAATAGGTGTCCCTAGTATTAGTGACTTTAAAAAAAAAGTTAGCTTCATTCTAACATAAACTAATATAATGAAGTTGAATTCTTTGAAACAAGCTCAGCTCATTAGTTTTGTATTTTAATGAAAGTATGAATTTTTATATTCTCATTAAGTTTCCTCTCTCTTCTTAAGTCTAGGATGCGAACAAAGTTTTTCTAAATGACATGTGGAGATCGTGAAAGTGTTTTACTTAGTTAAAATATGTTTATTGATTGTTGCAGCCGGACATGTTAAATATATATTAGCTAACTATGCTTGTAAATTAAATAAAAATTGTACAACAAGGGTGAAGTGTTTAGTTAACTATATTTATAGGATGGTTTAAATAGCTGAACTATTATTTTTTGTCAATTAGGGTTAGAGCAGCATCTAAATATCATATTCCTTTAATTTAAAAAGTACACCTTGGCACGGAAGTCGATCCTCAGAACTTTGGCTTAGTTCGGCAATGTTCTAACCACTGAGCTATCCAGGAATTGTCCCGTGCCCAGGGTCATTATTCACTCATACAATCTTTTGTGTACACAAATAACGATGGTACTATACCTCTGAATTAACGGTATCCTTGCTGCTGACCGTGTAGAGCTGTATTTCAGTGTATTATTTATTTACTAAAGACCAACACTAGGCTCTGCCGGAGACATGGAATTTAGAATTGTGCATTAGGATACAAATAAACTCAGTCCAAACAGTAAGATAGGTCTGCGCTTGGTTAGTTTTATTGAGAGTTTATAACAAGTTGCAAACATTGGATACATTTACATTTGTCTAAAGTTAGATATTTTAATAAACCAATCCAGTTTTTTTTAATTTCTGCGTTTAAAATCATGACTATCAGAAGCCTATCTAATTGGTACAAATAAAAATATGTTGTTTTAGAGTAAGTGGATTCCCCGGCAAAGGTAGCCCAGTCTATTTCGGAACTGACGCATTAAACCGTGTGAACAGCGTTGCGGATTTTGCCAACCTAGACGCGTTCAAATAAATATGTTGACATAAGTGATAGCCTTAAAACCAATTAAACATATATGTTTAAGCAGCTCCTTACATATGGGATATCAAGAATTTTACTTCTGCTTCTTCCCACCACCCCGAACTCCCCTCAAACACATTTCTTTTATTACCCGATGGCATATCATGAAAATCAACCGTTAATTGTATAAATGGATTACATGGTGATATTTCTCCATCTAGTTAATGCCGAACAAAGTCCCAGTCACACGCTTTTAATTAATTATTAACGCACTGAAATCTTCTTTAATTACTGGTAATTAGAACTGACACCAAACGTGTGATTGCCACCCAAACAATTATCGTTAATTAACACGAAGGTGTCATAAATAGTAATTTATTTCAAGTGAAACTCTAACACACATTTAGCCAAAAACAATAGGCTTACCGCAAAATGTTAGTTTATCGTGTACAAAACAAGCAAGGAAAAATTTCAAAAAATATTATGTTAGAACTCATCATCATTACTGTCACGTTTAATCTGTGTCTTTATATATGTATTATGGAATAATTATGCAATAACGAAATTAAATTTAAATATTTTACACTAGATAATCATTTAAATGATCTATTGTTTATTTTTGTTTGGATCAAAACTTCAATAATCAGTCAAACCAATAAAATTATCAATTTTTAGTAAAACAAATTTAAGGACAATTTTCGAAGAAAGAAATCAAATTATCCAAATCAATCATCATTAAGTTAACTATACATAATTTTAGAGCTATAATTAAAAATACAAATTTATAAAACCCACTTATTTAAATTCAGGGGTATATAAAACTAAGTTAATAGCAAAGTCAGAAAAGTACGTACGGCTACAATACCTTCTCTATATAGTAAAGTAAATATGTCAAATATTATAGTGTGTTCGATTTAACAACTATTTCACAACACTAAGATAACTCATACTAATTAGCATTCACTACACACAGCTAGTAAATGATTAGTTACAGTACAGTATAATTTAGCAAAAATAACCAAATAATATGTCCAATTAACAGACCCATTTGACAATGGTAATATATATATATAGTCTCTTCAAGGGGAATGGAACATCGGAACATCTTAGAAAAGAAAAAAAATCTTAAAAAACGTAGGCCTATTCTAAATGTGTATGGATTTTTTTAAATTTGTGTTAATTTCTTTTAAAAGCTTTTTAGCTGATGAAATTATATGTATCAAATTTTCCAAACCTATTAACTGCAAGCGATTTTTTTTTATATTTGACTCAATTTTATATTGAAGAAGATGGGAATATTTCAATACAATCGACTGAATACCTTCTATATACTACTACACATAAACATTACATTTTTTAAGTAGGAGTTTTTATTTATTTATATTTTACCCTAGTGTGCTAAGACTTTAAATGAATTTTAAATTAATGGTGGATTAGTTCTGAACCATTAGATAATTGACTTTTGCTTTTAGTAGGTCGGGTTTTAAAATAGCTTGACTCATCTCATGGTGTTCATAGTTTTTAAACATCACTTCGCATAAGACATTTTTGCGCGCATATGCCATATCTGACATGTTCGGCAACAGGCGATTGTAGTGGTCATTTAAACTAAAAATTTCAACTCATTTTAATATCAAAGTGATGACTGCTCACCTCCATCTTTAACACTCGGACACTACCGCAAAATAAGAGTATATTTTTCAATAAGGTCAGAGGTCCCGGAAATGGTAGGAAATTAAAATTATGAAGTGAAGTAAGACAACTATAGTCTATAGATAACCAAATAAGTCTTAGAAATTGATTTCATGATGGTGGTTACGAAAATGGGTACGGGACTAGAAGTTTAAAGTTTCCAATTTTTAAGGGATTATAAAATATGTTTGTTTAATAGCTACAAAACTAAAAAGGTGATGATTGATTAGTACGCTAGGCCCTACTCTGATATAAGTTTATTCTACTTTAGATAAAAAAAAATTGTAAATATGAAAAATAAAACACGAAATATCTTACAAGAGTGCTGCTAGCCTAGAAAGGTAAAGAGTCCCCGATTGAAAGGACAAAAACAAATTTACTTTAAGCCTCGTCAGATTACTCTTTCAGTCTATCGACATTTAATTGCTCTATTGTGGTAGGAACGAGGAAGCTAGAAATGAGTGGAAATTTACCAGAATTTGCGTAGAGGGAGAGTGGAAAGCCATCAAGTAAATTATTATTATTATTATTAGCACCGCGTCTTACTACCCGTTCGGATTATACGCACTTACGCTAATGTGTAATGGTAGGGTGATTGTGAGATGAAATGGAGGACCTACAGTTTAACGTGGAATCCGAACCACGGTGGAGGCCTGGCATTCCCCACATTCACAAGATGTCTTGTCAGAGGTGAAGGAAGGGTTTGGTAATCAGAAAAATCTGTGCCGGGACCAAGGATTGAACCCCGGACCCCCAGCACAGAAGTCCGACACCTTACCCCTAGACCACCAGGTTACCCCATCAAGTAAAATCACCCACAGAACATCCAGGCGGGATTCGAGACTAAACCTTCCCGTCACCATGAAACTGGACAAAGCGAGCTTGACGTTTATTCCATGTGTTCACCGATACGGGTAACAAATATGTTATTCTAAAAATAATTTTCAGTTGTCAGTTCTCACTATTGTATATTTATATGCCACAGAAACTTGTAAGTTAACTTTACAAATAAAGTAGTTGCTATATTTTCAAAATCGGCTTACTAATATAGACTATATTACTAATCCTTTATGTTAATAGTGAAAAACACGCCAGGTGTCCCCAGCTGGGATTTAAACACGTGCCTCCCATCGGTTTGTTTAGTTTACAACTTGTGGCTCTGACCTGTATGGTCAAGGGTGAATGTTAACTGAGCTATGCTTGTTTGAACGATTCATTCCTCATTCTTTCCCGATCCCACTTTCAGACCGGCGCTTTCTCCCACACAAAATATAATCATTGTATGCTTATCTAGTGTGTTAAAAGGACTCTAATAACTTCTTTTTTTTCCTTCAAAATCGCATGGCAGTTTTTGAGCGGACGAGTAACATATGTTTAACCTTGAAAAGACTTAATCCCAAGTGGGTCCTTGAAAGCCAAAGCAGATATGTGTCAGTGTCTTTTAGGAGGGGAAGTATTTATTAGAGGGGGTCATTTTATCACATTTAATTATTTGGAACCCAATTCGGCCCATGACCAATTTATAACTTAGTACACTTAAGCAAAGAGTGAAGGTAAGCGCCTCTCATTAACCTTAGCCACATTCGCATAAAACATTTAAATAATTATAAACATTTAATACCAATATAAATGTTTAAATGATAATATTTCATATGGTATGTCAATATGATTGAACAATTAAATGCATTAATCATAATATTACATATATTGGTGGATACACGGACAAAATACGTGTCTAAAGTTTGATTTATTTGTGAAAGGAAGTTTAGGTTTTAATTCCGATAAAGTGTAATAAAGTGTTTTAGTGGTTTTCCAATCTCACTCCACGCAAAAGAGGATTAATTTTCTATCAATTCTACCTTACTCAACCCTGCTACATTACTAATTAAATGTTGATGGCCCAAACAACGCATAGCACGTAAATAAGATTGAGCCCGCTTGCAGGTGGTATAAATAATGTCAGACTCATTTAGTCTCACTTGACGGTGATGGGGGGTCGGGGTTCAAATACAGGCCTATCGTACTGGTTTTATACATAATGGTTTCCCACTTTACCTCCACGCAAATGCGGGTACAATTCATCTAAGTTATACATCCCTCATCACCAGCCCTTTAGCAATATTAATGTGTGTGTTTATAACTAAAACAAATACTGAAACGAAGTGGGGAAAACAAAGTAATAGCGCTTTCAAATATTATATTAATTAATTTAAGTGTGTTTAAATGTACATTTTCTACCTTGAACACAAAACAGTGCAGAGAAGCGTTGATAATAGAACTTGTTTTAGAAGGCGATTGGCTTCCTGTGAGGTGCCACTTTTGTTGATTATGTGCAGTCTTTCTCGAGTCCCGTAACATTAACACGCGCATAGGTAAACACACCTGAACTAACACCGTCCCAGGTTATTTCTAGGGGGAGAACATACACACTCAAATAAGGGCGTGCACGGCCTTCCCTCTAGTGGGAATACTACACCGGCTCCACTTGGACACCCAGGGAATAACGAACGGGCATTCGCCTTAAAGTAACCAGAAAATTGAAAATGTGGAGATAACATTGGCGGACCCGTGGGGTAGGGGGGGCTAAGTGGGGAAGTCCCCCCCTCCTCCAAGAAACAAATAATTTTAATAAATACTTAAAATATATCAAGTTGAATTATAAAATCAAACAATGTAGATGTTTATTTTATTTAATAATAATAATATAATAGTTTATCACCGCGTCTTATTACCCATTCGGGTTATACGCTCTAAGTACTAATTGCGCTAATGGATTAGGAATTGGGAAGGTTGAATTAGAGGAAGTGAACCCGCATTTGCGTGGAGGGAGAGTGGAAAACCATTTAGGAA
>CABFOV010000595.1:115606-133330 GCA_902141375.1 Timema poppense | reverse complement strand
CTAATGTGTAATGGTAGGGTGATTGTGAGATGAAATGAAGGACCTACAGTTTAACGTGGAATCCGAACCACGGTGGAGGCCTGGCATTCCTCACATTCACAAGATGTCTTGTCAGAGGTGAAGGAAGGGTTTGGTAATCA
This sequence comes from Timema poppense, assembly GCA_902141375.1. Lineage (NCBI taxonomy): Eukaryota > Metazoa > Arthropoda > Insecta > Phasmatodea > Timematidae > Timema > Timema poppense. Next base: position 133,190 of record CABFOV010000595.1, on the reverse strand, counting down.
AATAAATCTTTGCCGGGACCGAGGATCAAACCCCGGCCGCCAGCATAGAAGTCTGACACCTTACCCCTAGACCGCCAGGTCACCTGAAATGAGAAATAACTTCTAGAGCAGGCGTGTCAAGCGCCTTTGGTATAAAGGTCCACATTGAAAATCTAAAATACTGAGGGGGTGTACTACATCAAATCTACTGTTGTCACTATATCTTAAGTAACAAAAAGAAGATTTTAAAATCCTTCCTAATACAAAAAGAAATAAAAATATATACAGTGTTAAAACTTTTAATCTCTATTTTTCCACGAAAATTTTAGATTTTTTCTTGTAGCAACGGTCTTATTATGAAGTCAATTTCTTATTTACGATAAATGCGTGTAAGCAGTGATCTCTCAGGTAGATTGGCTCCATTTCATCAGAGAACATAACTGTTCACACACTCATGTGCAGACAAACATGGCAAATATTTGGTGAGATAAATTAACAATTTTGGGAATCAATCTCTGGTGAGTAGAGAGAAAGAATTGGATACACCAACCTCACTTGACAGATTTCCCCTAATAAGTAATGACCGATTTCCAAATGCCATGATCCCATTCGTGTATTTATCTCTACGATCTGTAAATTAAGGTTAATCGAGCTGCACTGATTGTTATTTCATAAAAAGGTCCGCGGGCAGCACATAATCATGAACCGGGCCGCAAGTTTGACATACCCGGTGTAGAGGCATCTAATTTTCTAAAAATTTCCAAGCAAAGACTACTCCAAATAACTTCTAAAGGAATATAATTTTCAAAAATTAGCCAAGTGAAGATCGCTCAAAATAGCTTCTATGACCATCTAGTTTTAAAATATTTGCCGAGTAAAGACCACTCCAAATAGCTTGTAGAGCTATTTAAATTTCAAGAATGTTCTAAGGAATGGCCCCTCCTAATAGCTTTTAGGATCGCCCAATTTTTTTTTAATTTTTTACCGAAGAAGGTCCTTGGACTTCCCTTTGGGTAGGAGGGCAAACCTCTGTTAAAAAAGGTTTACTTTGCTAACCACACCCTCCAAAGCTCCCCCCTCTCCACCGAGATTTAGTTCTGGCTTCAACCTTGATTGTCTGCCCCCTAGTAACAAAATGAATATCTGAGTGCGCCAATGGAATAAAAGCCACTCAATTTTTCGCAAGGGAAATAAGTCGGGGTATTTTAAACGGAAGCCCCAACGAGTATGTGACAAGTTTGCTTGTTTTATGTTTAAAATCATACTGATGAATGATATTGATTGTATTTATCTCCTATAAAGTGTTTGAAGAAAAGTCAAACTAGTAATATTAATAGATATTTTACATGCACTTTCTAAACATAAAATAACATAAAAACTAGTCATAGCCTGAGGAAACTACAACTAGAAAAAGGTTATCTCACTTGAGGCCGAATTTACAAATCTATTTAACTACTTTGCAATGGAAACGGAAACGGGCATAGACATTGAAAACACTTACAATTTTAACTGGCTCACCACTATGGTAGGCCTTTTAATTTTTTTAAATCATGTTTACCGCATGTTTTTTCTATTACAATGGGGTAAAAATTAAGAACGATAGGGGAGAAATAATTTGATTTACACCGGCAAGAAAATGGTTTTAATATAAAAACTACAAAAACACTAGTTTTTTTTCTCGCGTCCCATTCCATTTCACCTTAAAGTAAATACCCGCATTAGGAAATCACAACGGAATATATCAAATGGAAACAAAATCTTAGCGTACCAGACAGAAATTCAATGGTTACCAAGTAAGTATAATTGAAGCTTACCTTCTTTGATCCTTCGGTCAACATTGCGGTTGGTAGAGTACTAATAAAAATATGATAAGCCATTTTTAATGGGGCTTTAAAAAACATTTTGTTTGAATCCAAGCTGCGATATCAATCTAAATATATTCCCAACGAATAGTTTAGGGATAAAGAAAGGCATGAAAAAATTAAATATACCTCTAGGCTTAAAGGTAATTGAAATAATGAATAGAAGCTATTTACATTTTAAAAACAAGCTTTGTAAAAAAGGCTTTGGAACTTGCTATGAAGTAATATGCAACCTTGTTTCATGAATAACATAATGAGATTATTGAAGCCATCTGGTTGAGGTATATTTATTGGAACGGTTAAGCAAAGAAGTAGATTGTAATCTTCATAATGCGACGCTTGCAATCTAGGATGGACAGATACGGATAAAGCCGCCACGTTCGCAGCACATCAACTTTAAATTTACATTCAATCCCCGAAAGTAGCTCAATGTCCGTTGAATTAATTGTACACCGTAATCCCTGAGTGCCCCCTATAAACACACACAACAGACCCATAGGTAGTTTCCTTTTACCCATTTCCCACAGTGAGAACATATCAAAATAGCTGGCAAGGTAGGAAGGGTTGACAAGTATCCCTTGTATCAAATAACTGTTCATTTAATTTATTTTTATTTTTAAACACAAGAGGATATTGTACTGGTCAAATATGAATTAAATTTCTCTTTTTGCCCGTCAGTAAACTACCCTTAATTTTAGGGCTAGATATCTAATTCCAAATATTCTTCTGGGGTGGGAATCTAATGAAAACCCTTAATTATGCAAACCCTAGATATAAAGTTTTAGCCCGATCAGTAAAATGGTTTCGGCTCTAGGCAAAGATACTAAAAGACAAAAGGACAGGGCAGACAGACAGACATACATAGATACATCCAGAAAGACAGCGGACGGAATCACGAAAACAACATTATCTGTTTCAGGGAATCATGAAACTTCAACATTTATGAAAATCTAATTTTATATATGTACATATAATTTCAATACTTCTTTCCCCGAAGGGTCGAGAGAGTAAGAAAAGTGCGTCGAAATAACAAGAAAAAGTACATTTTGAAATACAAATCAATGTTGTCAAAAGGTAAAATAATTACACATGTGAACTTATTGTGTTATGTATTCAATCGTCACATCAACATCAGGTACATGAACAGCTCAAAATTAATTCATTTCCAAAATTTAGCCCCATATTGGATCTAGATATAAAAACCTATTTTTAAATTACATAATTTAAATACTCCTTTCTCATTTCCCCACCCTCCAACAGTGATTTAATAAAATTCATACAAGCTATTATTTTTTTATGTTTGATATCTTGTTGGTCTTTTTAAGGTTAGTTATTGCACATTGAATACTTTTATCTTTCGTACTATATTTTTATAAATCCATAAATAATCTAACTAGAAATGGCTCCTTGATCATCTTATAAGTATCTCTCCCATTAACTTACGCGTTCTAGTTTTAAGGCTGGCAAGTCTGACTATTTACTATTTTAAATCTGAAATAATGTTATGTCCAAGGGAAATGGAAAAGGATATAAATATAGCGCCACATATTAATTAAAAACGTTTCATAATAAGAGTTTAGAAAAAAAGGAAGGAATTACTACTTCAGATTTACTTTGGTCGATCAATGATCAACAGAGGAACAAAAGTTTTCAGACACCCTACGGCAAAACTTCCTTCAGACTACAGAGCCTGTTAGATTTTTATATTTATATATATATATACACACACACATATATACATCCGAGTCACACTAACCAGCTAGTAGCGAAAACCAATCACATTACTCTATACTAGTTTCAAATGCAATTAAAGGCAAAGCAATTTATTGAGGAAGTTTGCGTCTAGTACGCGCTAACTCAATTTACTGACCGATCGCCTATCCTGCAGAAACAACGACAAGGTGAGTCGGCGGTCACTCCCACAGGGGTATTCGGATTGGGGATGTGGTGGAGGATATGGCTTGCGACTTCAATATAAACTCCCACACACTGTTCTAAATTATTAAGGTGGGATGGAAGAAAACAAGAGTTAAGGTCCGTATTTTTTTAAGTCCAGGTTTTAGGACGAAAATGTTTGAATCAAAATGCATACTAATTTGTTTGAGTTTATACATTTAACTTAATTTTCTTCCCATAGTAATCTCAATAGCATAGTAATGTTCATGTGTATGACACATTGATATGAGATTTTTATCTATAAGATCAGTCCTTATAGCTTAATCAAATTCAATTATGTGAAAAATGACAAACTGGCAACGCAATTTAAACCCGGAACCTTTAGTTTTTGGTGCCAATGCTCTACCACTGAACTGTCCTAGTTCTTCTCGTACCTAGGCCACTTTTCACTAGACTCGATACACCAGGGGCACAGAGAAGGCCAGGGGTCTACAAATGGTTGAACTTGTGGTAAATTTTAGTCGATTGTGTAAGAAAACTAAATCGTATTTTAAGTCAATCTTTGAATTTTTTAAACTCGCAAATAAATCAAGTACCTTCAAATAATATTTGAGTGTGAGCATAATAACCTTGATCGATCATAATAGGTAATGTTATCAAGAATTTAGTCAAACTCTGTGGTCTTGAGGTAAAGTCCTCGCCTCAGGACACGATGTTTGTGGGTTCGAACCCAACTGGTATCGACGGATTTTTCTTGAGCGTTAAACATCTGTAGCACAACTTCCTTTAAAGAAGAAATAAAGCCGTCGGTCCCATATCGATTGTGACATGTATAAGAACCTTGAGAAGTATGTGAAAATACCTTGCCCAGCAAAATTGGTAAACCCTTTCGCTCTTGCTCATAGAAATTCTCGTGTGCTTATAAAATAGTCGTTATAAAAAGTGCGCTTTGAATATTTCAAATAAAATAAATAGAACACATTTTAATAAGAAAATGTACATTTTATTTACCCTACAATTTGGGTATAAAGGTGGGAACATAAGTCTTTGAGGAAATATCGAATTTAAGCAGAAGATTTTTGATAAATATACCAAAATAGTAAAATTAGAGTGTAGAAATGCTGGGTGATCACAGGACCTTTGATCAAATTATAAGTCTATCAGGGTCCATATAAGGTTGACGACCCCCGCGATAAACCAACAACTAGTGCAAAGTGGCTCAAGGTATGGTACGAACCAGAAGGGTTCAATGTTAAAAGCTTTGGCACACAAAGCGAAAGGTCTCAGGTTCAATTCTCGTGTTCAGGTTGTCATATTTTACATTAAATTAATACAATACTCCTTAAATGTCACGATCATGGAGTATTTGACCAAAACTTATTTTCATTTAAAAAGTTTCTGTCCAAATGCCACTAAGCACATGACAAATATTCAAGAACTGTTGAGACTATTTATTATACGTAGCAAATTAATAAAATATATCTAATGCAGCAATATTTTATTAAATTTGGCCAAAAAATGTTCCTGCTATAAAATAAAATACTGACCTTAATTCACGCTCCCTTCAATCCGAGTCTCACGGTAAATTTGACTTCGTGATCAGTGTGCCTACCTATGATACGTGAAGGCAGTGGATCCAATCACTATCTTCGGCACAAAGGCAGTCCGACGTCCCATAATGTCTGATCATGTTCCAGAAGAATGTTGATTAAGTTTCTTTATATCTTTGAAATCTTTCGTCTCTTGAAGGAGAACGAAATCCGGAGGAAACTTGGATTGGGTTTTGTTAAATATTCAAGAAAAAAAAAGTTTTATGTCATAAATATGAAAGGCATGGAAATTAATTTAAAAACCATAATTTTTACTACCGGCTCTATTGTCCATATTCGATTGTTTGGTAGATTCAGGAACAAATACTCGCACCAGTGTGCACGCAGATAAATACAAAGGGGGAGGTCGGGGATTATGTCCCAGCCAAATGTACTGAGGTGATTTTATCGAAATTGTTTTGAACTCTCCTTCGACGTAAATGTGGGTTCTCCCTCTCTACCAAATAAGTGTAAGACCAGATGGGTAGTAAGAGATGGTCCACATACAATAAACGTTCCATTCAAAAAAAGGTTGTGTTTATGTAAACAGGATTATAAATAGGATATTCAATGCGGTAGACACGCATAATAAACGTCAATCGCGTCTAGTCTGGTTTGCCAGTGATGGAAGGGTCGAGGTTTTAATACCGTTCAGGTGTACTGAGGAAGATTTTTCCAAATGTTTTCTCCACCCCCACCCCCTCTTTCTCTCTCTACGCAAATTAGGGCACAAGTCCTCAAAATGCTACCATATCACCTCATCCCAATTAGTGTTAGCATAAGGATAGCCCGGACAGGTAGTATGATTCTAGTACATGTGTGTATATTTCTACGCCTATTACTACCCGTTCGGGCCACTCGTATAATCCCACTAATTGGGTAGAGATGAGGAGGGTAAAGTTTAGAAAATGTGTACCTGTATTCCTAAAGGTATTACTCCAAATGTATAAATCACCTTAGTTCTATCACTCCTTCAAAATAGTTACCTTTTTTTTCGTAAAATAAAAATCTAATCCTGGACATAATAAAAAATGATTGTTCCAAAGGTGTGTCTCTCCGATAACTGGGTCCCCAAGTGGAGCGACTGCATTTTGGTTCTAGGAGAATGGAAGCCCAATGTACTAGCTCCTAGTGACAGTTTACCGGGGCGTGAGGAAGATTGATGAGAAGAAATCCCGGGAGAATCACAGCCTGAGAGAGATGACGGGGTCCCGTCAGCCTGTGTATTCCCGGCAGTCAGTCTTGTGGGGGTAGCGGGGAAGAAAAGGGTTTAGAGGGGGGTTGTACCAGCCCTGAATACCTTTTACACCTCTAGCGATTCTATTCGCAGTTTCCAAAATCTGCTTTAATTTGGCAGGGAACCACGAGAGATCTGTATATGGGTTGATTTTTTGTTTTGTTAAAATAATCAGTCGACCTATAACATACAATTTTTTTTTAAATTTTGCTTTTTTATAACTTTTCATGAAAAAATAAATTCTGTTGTAAACACATTAGGTGATAGAGCAATCATGTGAACCTTGATGCGTTTTTAAAATCGGAACAAAAAATAAAATAGCACGATTAATATTATTATATATAATTTGATAGGCCCGTTTCTGGTAATATAAATTATGAGGAAATGACTGAACAGATTTTAACAAACGACAACTCATTTAAACGGTTAGAAGTTCAGGATGTCGGGAAAAATAGGTTTCCACGAAAAAGCGATTTTAACAAAGAATTTTCAGTTTTTCATTCTTTGTTTAGTCACCTTTATTCGATGCATGGCTGTAGATCTCTAAATAAAATATATCTCTTTGGATAGATAATAATAACTCAATATTTATTTGTTGTTGGTAGGTGACCTGGCGGTCTAGGGGTAAGGTGTCGGACTCCTATAATGGGGGTCCAGGAATCAATCCTTGGTCCCGACACAGATTTATCTGATTAGCAAACCCTTCCCTCACCTCTGAAAAGACGTATATTAATTACAACTTGTGAATTTGGGGGATGCTAGGCCCCTCCGTGGTTCGGATCCCAAGTTAAACTGTAGATCCTCCATTTCATCTCACAATCACCCTACCATTACAAATTAGCGTAATTGCGTACAAGACGAACGGGTAGTAAGACGCGGTGCTAATAATAATAATAATAATAATAATAATAATGTATTTGTTGGTCCGACCACATCACAATTTTCTCTTTGGATACTGATCATAACACATCTAAATTGAGATGCTTAAACTGGGGAAACATTTTTTTTTTTTTTATTGGAATGTTATGTTAATTCGCATTTAAATTCAAAATATTGAGCATAATTTGAAATTTAAATAATGTTTAAATATGTTTTGGTATATATTATAAGTTCAAAATGATAAAATGATCTTGAATAATGTATAAAAATAGGCATTTTAACTGGCAGCTGGTAGATCTAAAGACTATTTTTCAGTCAACCGCGTAAGAAAAATACGTCGTCATTAAAGTCAAGCTGTAAATCTTTTGAATTCGGACAAATATCAAATACTTTTAAATTATACTTGAGTATGATCAAAATAACCTTGATAAGTCATAATTGGTAATGTAACTAATGTCATATGATAATCAAATAGATAAGATATTTAAAAAATACCTATTTTTGTTCATCGCGTATTCTTTTATAGAAAGGTGGTAGAATCAATATAATATATAGTACAACAGAAAAAAACAAAGGTAGATAGGAGAAATGATTGTTTATCGCAACTTATAATTAGTTTATAAGTTGATCGGGGCTCAAACAGGTTGCTGAACCCTAGTAGATATATGCAGGCCCCTGCTATTAATCTAACTAAAATTATGTAAGCATATATGTATAAGTGTTACAATATTTTAATCAAATGTATATATTCATCATGTGGACCTATCAAAGCCCCTATTATTCGTCTTAATAAAATGTTGTAGGGCTATATAGTGTTAATATATTTACTCAAATATCGCCTAAAAGAGTTTGCAAGTTAGTACTGACCTATCTGGTGACTATATGTAGAGTTGTTTTTTTAACGTAGGATTAGTAAAGGACCATTTTATGAAGAATGTTAATATTAAACAAAATTATTAGAAAACTTAACCAATGACATACCTTCACTGTCGATAGAGAAGAGTCCAATGCCATCTCCTCCCTTGATGGAGTATCCCACAACGGAGTCGTCCCCTGGAGGGTCAGCGTCCGTTGCGCGGACTGTCGTCACGAAAGTCCCAACGGGTTGGTTCTCTTTTACACTCGCCGCGACTACGAAATCGTCGAACACCGGCGCGTGAAGGTTCTCATTGACGTCTACAATCTCGACTATGACGGTTGTCTCCGAGGAGAGAGAAGGCGTCCCACGATCATGGGCCCTTACAATCAGGCTGTGGACTTGCCGCTCCTCGAAGTCTAAGGGCTCTGCAGTGCGGATCGTCCCGGACAAACGATCTATGGAGAAAACCCCTTCTCCGTCTCCTCCCCCAACAAGCGAGTAACGCACCTCTCCACCCTGACCAACGTCAGGATCTGCTGCTGTCACTATAGCCACCACACTGCCTAGGGGAATGTCTTCCCGCATTTTCACCGTGTAACTGGAAAGTGAGAACAGTGGAGCATTGTCGTTGACGTCGTCAATAGTCACTCTGACGATGGCATCAGAGGAAAGAGGCGGAACGTCCGATATTTTCCCTCCCCCATCGGTGGCCCGTATTCTTAGCTCGTACAGTTCTTGTTTTTCTCTATCCAGTGCAGAAGACACATATAGTATTCCTGTAAGCCGATCCACAGAAAAATCTTGTGTGTCCGTTACAAGAGAATAAGTAACGTGCGCGTTTTCTCCTAAGTCAGCATCTGTAGCATTTACTCTGAATATGGCCGTTCCATTAAGAGCATTTTCTGTTACTCTAAAACTAGCTAAAGCTTTTTCAAATTTAGGAGAGTTGTCATTAACATCTAAAACTGTTATTGCCAGAAATTTAGAAGATGATTTCTGAGGACGTCCAAGGTCATACACACTTATGTTCAACAAATATTCCTGCTCTCTTTCTCTATCTAGATATCCAATAACTTTCAACTCGCCAGTATCAGGGTCCAAGCGGAACACTGAGTCTTGATCCCCAAGAGATATTCCAAAAACCAATTTACCATTGTATCCTAAATCACGGTCACGAGCTCGAATCCTTACTAAAGTAGTTCCCAACGCCACAGACTCATTTACACGGATCTCAATAGGAAAGTCTATGAATTCTGGTGCGTGTACGTTTTCCCCGTAGCGACTCGGCATCATAGCAAACTCTTCTGCTCGTCCCGGCATGTTGTTCTTTTCCGCAGAGGCTAAAACTTCCGTAAGTCGACGGGCCACTCCAGTGTCACGGCACTCGAAACCTCCCATGTCGTCAGTGAGGAGTCTAGAAGGAGATCCACTCTTCTTGGCCATCACCAGGTGTATCAAGACATGCACAGTGTCGGAGAAATGGGTTGAATCTGTCGCCGTTACGTTCACTTCTCGATCAGACACTTTTACGTCCATCAAGTCGCAAGTGACACTAAGCACCCCAGAAGTTGAATCGAGTGAAAAGCAACCATCTTCGTTCCCAGATACCATGCGGTAGCTTATTATATTTCCTGCATCAAAGTCAATTGCTGAAAGAGTAATCACTTCTGTACCAATAGAAACATATCGCGGAACATGACCAACACAATCAACTTTTTCAAATTGTGGGCGGTTATCGTTTACATCCCGGACCCTTATTCTCAATTGCATCTCAGTCTGTCTTCTGTAAGGGACACCCCAGTCCGAAGCTCTTATTCTTAAAACGTATTCACGTCTCATTGACTCGTAGTCGAGGACAGATGTTGTACGAATGATGCCAGAGAAATGCTCAATATCAAATGGAACCGGGTTCAAATTAGCTATACTGTATGAGATATAGGCATTATCCAAGGAATCTCTGTCTCTTGCCGTAACTTTCGTGACTGAAGTTCCCGGTGGTTCGTTTTCATCCACCCATACTGTGGCTTCGGCTGCGTCAAATACAGGATCATTATCATTAGTGTCAACAACATTGACTTTGACTTTTGCGGATGACTGTTTCCTAGTTCCAGTGTTGCCTTGGTCAATAGCGGACACAGTCAACGTATAGAAAGCTTTTTCCTCTGCGTCCAAACTCACAGCTGTGTACAGCATACCTGTGTCCGGATTAATGTGAAACTCTCCACCTTCATTACCACCTACTATTTCTAAGAAAACTTGCGCATTCTTACCTTCATCTGCATCAGTCACTTTCAGACGAATTACTGGTGTGTTTATCGGTGCAGTTTCAGGAATCTCTACTTCGTAGATCTCTCTATCAAAGACTGGCGCATTGTCATTTAGGTCAGTAAGATGAACCGGTACAGCTTTATAGCTTTGTCTTGCTGGAACACCTTTATCTGTTGCTCTTAGAGTTAAGTTATAGCCTTGAGGTGCAACTTCTCGATCCAACAAGTGTAAAACCTCAATGTTGTATTCACCTAGTTTACCACCAGTCTCTTCAGCAGAGCGTATTCTAAAATGTCCATCAGGGTCACCATCCACAATTTCCAAACTTTTTATTTCACCATGAATACCTTTGTCTCTATCAAGTACTTTGACAATGGCGTAGATATCTGCGTTAGAATGTTCCATTATATCTGGTAAGTGATTGACGTATATTTCAGGAGAATATATATTCACTTGCTGCACCTTGATTCTCAGTCTTGCTGTGCTCGGTTTCGTAGCACCTGATGTAATAGAAGAACCCCTGTCTTGTGCGATGACGGTCAGTTCGTGGAAGGGTCGCTCTATGTACGCGAGAGGTCGAGTAAGGGACACGATTCCCGTCATGGGATGAATCGAGAACTGGTCCGTGCTCTCTTGGAAACTATAGTAAATCTCCCCATTCCGACCAAGATCCGCATCTTCAGCAGACACCCTTAATATGCTTTTATGAAGGGGGGTGTCTTCTGGCACCGTTTGTTCATACTCCGTGGGATAAAAAAGAGGCTTTAAGTCATTGGTGTCCAACACCGCAACTACTATTGTAGAGTCCGCTTCGAGAACACTCAATTTATTCTTACCGTCTCGCCTAGTTCCCGTCGCCCGCACTTCAATCACGTACTTGTCCTTCCTCTCTCTGTTCAACACGTCTACGTTACCTGTTCGTGTACGAAGCATTAGAAAACAGAAATCACCCACCACTCGTTCCTCAGCCTTAAAAAATTTGTCTTTATCACCACCGATTATTTTGTATCTGATTTCAAAATCCGTACTACTTTCTATCGTAACTATACCCATTCTTTCCTCCGGTGTAACAAACGTTTTACCCACAGAATTTTCTGGGATGGTAGCATTATACAATGTTCTTGTAAACTTGAACTCTGGAAAGAGGGTAAGGGTGGGGAGTGGTGCATCGTTCCTGACCTGAAGCACTGTGTTTGGAGGCGGTGGGGGTGGTAGCGTAGTATCTAAATCTGGGGTGTCAGTGATTAAGGTTTCGGTTGTTGTCAGGAAGACGTCCTCCCCTGCTAAGGTTGCGTGCAAGAGTGTCGCAACGACCACCGCACTCCAAAGTGGGATGGGGAGACACCACCTCTCCATCTTTGCCGACAAGACGCGCCGACCCAGAGGTCGGCCTCACCTCATGCTGCCGAACCAGTGCTGCCACGTGCTCATGTGTTCCAACACCTGAAACAAATATTATTATATTCCACAATATGTTTTATAAAAGAGTAAAATATTGTATTGCCATATAATTTAGCGCTGATGAATTTTAAAATTATGTAAGGTTAGAAAATTCGTTTCATATATTATAATCCGATAGTGTAAGCAGTTATTCTCAAGGCATAAATTTATATATAATTGTATTATACATATTAACATATGGATATATGCTATTTCTTATTTAATTTGATCAACTTTACATTTGTAATATATGTATTTTCAATCACGTTATGCACGTAGATTTGATTATTAGAAATGATATGGTGGTGCGTAATTTTGAAAATCAGCATTAAATAGCGTTTCATGTTGTGTATGCATATATATATGTGTACAGTGAGAGGGGGTGGGGTTACATTACAAATGTGTATACACTATACATCTTATACCAATATTCAATGCTAATTTTCAAGTTACGTGCATATTTGTATATATTTTTTAATATATTATAATGCTGTATATGAAAATTCACTCGATAGATATTTATCTTAAAAATTAATCAAGTTAAATAAGCAATAACAAATATTCATATACATACTAAAATTTTATGCTAAACGGTGTGAAACATATTTAAATGGTTGCAGTGTAAAATATATAGGTATGATAAAACCAAGCAGTTGTTAATATCATATGACGACGTAAGCATATTATATGTTAAGACTTTAAGCCAACTATGTTCTTAAAGGTTTAATAGTGTAGGCCTATGTATGTATATATGTCCAAAGGACTTTTATTATTTCTCGATTATCAATAAATCTAAAATTTGGTGTAATTGTAAATTGTAAATTGCAAAAACCTTCAGACTTTCATAATCCAAGCAATTTAAATTACTATAAAAGAACGTAGTTTAGGTTATTATTTTAATTCGTTGACATGTTATTTGAACTTCAAAAGCAAGGTGAAACTTGAATATAAATTTCAATTTTAAATCCAATCAAATTCAAATATTTTCAGCTGTGGAAGGTGTTTAAAATTATAAAGTTAAACAGTAATTTACGGGAAATCTACAGTAACTTCCAGTGTTTACTAATGCAATTGAGGGATGGAAAACTGAAAAAAATACAGCTTTAAATAAAACTTCAGAAAAGGGCCAGAGGAAATATTTACGCACGGTTCGGTATTTTACGAAACATTTGGAAAGAGGCTGAGCCCAACTGATATTTCGGATGGCCACACTATGTCCACGAGATGACTAAGTTACACATATAAATTAGGAGGTATTTGTGAAGTGAGTGTGAATTCAGTCAACTTAAAGGATGAGCGGGAAAAAGGTAGAGTAAAGTTTTTAAACAGTTTTACCTCCTCAGGAATACCACCTCACAAGATAAAATCTAAAAATAGACAGTAAAATAATGGTCCTTGGGTACTTAAATACTAAAAAAGATCATATGTAATGGAACCTTCCTAGCAGTGACAATAGGATAAAAGGCCTATCTATGCAACAATAATTTTAACAGGTTTGTTTATCTTAAGGGAATATCTGTTTCTTACCGAGTATCGATTTAGCACTTGTAGACTTTATTAGCATCCTTTTTAATTTGAGTCGAAGACAGTTCCCAGTTAAACTGGGATTCTTAGTTACCAATATTAGTTACAAGGTAAAACCTTGGACATTGTTAATAATCTATCTATCCAAGCCCATTTTCAGCCATGGTCAATACATTTTTAAATTCAACTTTGTAACTATGATTGGAATTACAAAGAATACAATGACGATGCATTATGCATTAATGAATTATTAAAAACAATTTACACTAGTGTCTTTTTTTAAGTTTTTAAGAAATTACTAAAAAAAATTAATGTAATTAAATAAAAAAGAAGACACTTGTTAATAATGTTCCGAATATATGAACTTTGAATGTTTGTTTGTACATTCTTTACATGTAGTGACAAACTCTACCATGATAAATTTACTCTTATCTACTCACTCAGAATACAGAACAACACATAAAACAAACATGTATTTCTACAAATCGGCAATTGTGACTCTCCTGCATGTGTCTCCGCCCGTATCTTGCCTTGGTGACAACTGCGGACAGGCAACACATACACACACGCGACGCGCCTTGTCCGAGTGCGAAAAGTTCACGAGACAGAGTGGAAGACCTTATCAGCGATCACAAGATTGCTTGCTATCTCCTTGTCAATGTACCCCTTTCCCCCTATTTTCCCATACTTCGTGGCGCCATTCACAAACAACGTCCATTCATTATCTCTGCCGACTCTCAACACATATTTCATTGAAGGGGGGGGGCGAGAGGGGGGTAGAAGGAGAAGCTCTCACAAGTTTACACAAAGAGAGGCTTTAATACACAGCGAGAGCGGTGAGGAGAGGCCTAAGTCAATATCGTGAAGCCAAACGCTTCCAATTATCATAGTTATTTAGATGCGCACATGAAAGCATTTGTTTTGAGGAAAATTTGCATGCCTAATTGTAATGTAAAGGTGTTTGTTTATCATATTTTGACGTAACTAGTCGTGTAAACATTATAAAGCAAGGCTACAAATAATTTTTAACTTTAAAATGCCCATATTTTTCAGTGTTATTTTCTTTTATCTTTTTAAAAGTAAAATCCGATAAATATTTTTAGAATTTGGCTTTCTTTCATTAGAAACAAAACCAGGCCAAACAATAAATTTGTTTTGCCAAATTAGAACAATACTTTCGAAGCGTCATCATAGAGACCCTTAGATCAACATTTTAACTAAGATCAAATACATATATTTAGAATTTTGTTTTTCTTTCATCAGAAAAATAACTAAGCCAAACAATAAATTTGTTTCGCCAGATTTTCACAATACTTTAAAAGCCCTAAGTGAGCTTTGACTAAATAAATAAATATAGCACGTTCAAAATGCAAATACATATCTAAAAAAAGATTAAAACTCACCCAAATATAGAGCTTTAAGCTCAATTATTCTGTGTTTACTGGCAGAATAGGTATAGGTAGGAAGAAAAAAAAATTGATTGTGTTAGGGACGTTGCATACCTGTGACGTCACAGCCGGTTAAGATTGGATTTCCCATGTTAACGAATTTATGTTTTAAAGATATAATGTTGAAAAAGAAACCATAAATTCTTAAATAATTACATAAATAGTCCTACAGTGTCACAAAATTATAAGTTTTTATCTTGAAGTAGTTTTTTATTTTTTATAAATCCTCTACAACTTTGGATATTTAGCTTGGTCACGAAAATGGTCTGTCGGAGTCTTCAGACCAGGAAGTAGATTAAAAAATTCCGTGATAGCATAGTATATCTATCTATAATAGGAAACAAGGAAAAGGTAGAATTAAAAAACAAGTCAATGTTTTCAAGACATAAATATTAAAGTGATTGTGTAAACTCGTCAGAAGAAGAGGGAAAGGGTTATCAGCACAAACACAAGAGCCCGCTCAAGGTGAACATCTCATTTTCTTCCCTTTCTTACTATTTTGTACACTGGCGTCCAAGTGTGATAGTTGTTAGACGGGTTAGGTGCATCAAGTTGAGATGTAACCCGCTTAGTAAAATAGCTTCGAGCTCTCCAAGTAGGCAACCTCGTTAAGAGGATTTCACAAACAAATGAATTGGTTTTAAGTAGTTCCAAATTGATTTCAGATTAAATCGATAAGTCATAGGTGACCTGGCGAGCTAGAGGTAAGGTATCGGACTTCTGTGCTGGGGGTTCGGGGTTCAATCCTCGGTCCCAGCACTGATTTATCTGATAGCGCAAGCCCTTCCTTCGCCTCTGACAAGAGGTGTATTAATAAAAACTTTTGAATGTGTGGAATGCCTGGTTTCCACCGTGGTTCGGATCCCACATTAAACTGTAGGTCCTTCATTTCATCTCACAATCACCCTACCATTACACATCAGCGTAAGTGCGTACAGCCCGAACGGGTAGTAAGACGCGGTGCTAATAATAAAATACGTCATAAGTAGTGACATATTTATGCTTAGTTCTATTTACTTACGTGAATGTTCATCTTATCCCAACTCACAAATGTTACCATTTGTATCCGTAATAGTTGTATAGTATAATCACATACAAAATAGTTTTTAAACTTAATACTAGTCCACGATTGTAAAATAAGTCATCCTAGAAATTCCACAATCCACATTTCATGGCTGATCCTCAAAAAATAAATGTATTTGAAGATGTGTGTTTGGATGAGTAAAACTTTACTAGTTATGGGGAAAATTTCACTTTTTTTTTTGTGTGTTCAAGCCATATATATTTCCCTAATGACTTGACTTGCTAGGGATGTCGTAACTTCATATGCCTTATAATCTAATTTAAGACTAGGACAGGCACAACATCCAGTACCCGGCCGTTAATTCATCACTGTGAAAGAGTAATCCCGCATTTCACCAATGATAAATATTTCAGCCATGCCAGATATCGAACCCGGGACACTTACCCCTCTAGACAGACACGGTACCGATTAAGCTAAGGTGTCGGATCCCTATTTATGTACTACTCACTAAAAATACCGCATTGTATCAGATTGGAACAAATGTAGGACGCAATAAATATAGATGTATTATTTATTTTTAAAAACTATCGAACTAGCCTCCAACCCTTATCATACTCTACCATTCCGCCAGTAAAAAAGTATTTAGGGAACACCCCTAAATTTGGAAAAGAAACAAAGCTCTCTCTCTCCTTGCCTTGTGTTTCTAAAAGTTGAATGGAACCAATTTTGTGTTTGGAAGGGAAGTTATTTTTAGGAAAGGGGGGTAAAACGTTGGCTAAAGAAAATCCTCAACAAAAGACGCCAGTTTACGCAAACGTTCCTCCCCGCCCCCACCTCTTTCCAGACTTACTTTACGCTGTCACTCCAGAGTTCCCCACGGCTTCGTTCTTCCGTGGCAGAGGGGTCTATACTATGACGCACCTTATGAACCAACCGATCTGAGGTAATGTTGTGCCTAACCAAAGCTAGACGTCACTCAGCTATTGTGTTGTCAAATACGTATTCTGTTTCAGGAGAACTACAGTATCCCCATGGCTTCTTTGGTGCTGTCTGACAGCTGACGGCTTTGAAAAGTTACCAGACCAAATTATGTATCTCTACGCCGAACCATATTATCTGCAAAAACATGTGTTTAGCAGTTGTCATTTCTGACAGTCAAAATTCAGGTATATACCTAAATGTTGACTGTCAGAAGTCAGCTGTGAGCTGTCAGTCAGCACCAAAGAAGCCACGGCGCTACTGTATCTTGTGGCAAAGAAGGGAGTATGAGACACCGAGATATGCCTGCTCCCTATTTTAAGGATGTTAAAAAAATTGTTGAGTTATTTTTTTGCATTTTGTATTTTTGTTGAAATTTTTTTTTATACTTTCTTGGTAACATTTGTTCTAAAACAAACATTATATGGAATCTTCTCCGATATTTTAATTGTTGTAAAACCAACAATAACGATTTATTGATAGACATACAAAGGTTTTATTGAAAAATAACTGAAGCTTTGAAGAATATTTTTTTAAGGAGTGCCAATTTTAGATAAGGTCTCCAATACGTTTTAGTCAAATGTTGCAAATAAAGAAATTT
>CABFOV010000595.1:81730-114268 GCA_902141375.1 Timema poppense | reverse complement strand
CCCCCCCATCACACACGGACTAATTTATCTGGGCACCGTGAGGTATGAGGTAAGACAGGTGTTAAAACTGTCACGCAGTTCGAAAAAAAAAACCTACGTTGCCGCTAGACTTATGCTGATTAAAAAAAATAATCGTGTCATTAAAATAGCTTGTGCCTACATAAATGAAGTAACTTTTTTTTCTCAGAAAGGTGTGTTTAAATAGTTTCTCACGCTCTTTTCATGCAAATGCGAGTAAATTCCCTCCAGATTTTAGCACCTTCCTCTGCCACTAGGGTCGAATATGTGGGTAGCCCGAACTGGAAGACGCTGTACACTAACATATTGTACTCTGAGTTTGGTGGCACAGAGATCTCATGAAACAAACTATCACTCTTTTTAAAACAAAAATAAGGTTGAAAAATGGGGCTTGGAGGAAATTCACCAACATTAGCATAAGGGGAGGATGGGAAAACCACGGTGAGCTTCCCATATGGGAGGGAGCACCACCACACCAGTGCACGCAGGCGGGATTCAAAGCTTAGCCTCCTCGCTAAGATGCATTCAAACTTAAACCGCACTTTCATCGTTGAGGGACACCGAAGTAACCCTACACCAACTACTGTACAATTTTCGTAGGAAGAGCCTTATCTAACAGCTAGAAACGTTACGTATGATATAATTTCACTTATTCATAAGTCAAGTCATATTATTTGCAGATGTCACGTTTGATAAGATATCATCAATAACTGCAAAATAACACAATAGTCTAATTTTCATAGGAAGATAGCTAGAAAAGTTACTAACTCTGCTTCCACGTATTCATACGTCAAGTAATGTTATCTGCAGATGTCGCTAATGATAGATAATATCCATACCTATAAAATACACTAATAATCTGGTAAAACGTTATTAATATTGAACACAAAACGTTCGTATTTTTTTATCCTTCCTTCCGATGAAAATTGGACTGTACCCTTCACAAAATCTGAAAGATAACAAAGTAAGCAATCTTACCATGCTTTGTACTGCTATGGCGTAACTTATAATAAAAATAAGACCATAGTGTTATACGTGAAGGTACGACTGCTACCATTCAGGTTGAACGGAGTGTACATTCCCAATAAATGACTTAGCCTCTCCCAAGACAAACAATTTTTATTTTACTGTCTATCTTTTTCTTCCGGGACAGCATTTTAAGGTAAGGAAACCTTGTAGCGCTATACAATAGTTACCCTGGCATTTGAGAACTCTCCCGCGTCGTAAAAAAAATAACAGTTTCTAAAGGTAACAGCTATGTGGGTCTAGTTCCCCTTTTATTCTGGTTCTTCAGTAGTTTTTTTAGAGCCCACATCCAACACTCGCGTTGTAAAAACTAAACAACCGAGAACATCATTCCCCAGTTGAAAGTTTCATGAGACCCCCCTCCACCCTGTTTCCTCTAAGCCCTTTCTTTCCCTCTATGACCCCTTGCCAATATTTCATGAGAAACTTATCGAGGTGCACAATGCATTATTTATGTTTAGCCATACTTGTAATGTCCAAGTATTCCCAAGTTATGTAAAGCACTAAGCTGGGATTGTAAAAAACTAAAGTTTCAAAAATAAAGGTGACTTTGTAGTTTCATGAACGTTAATCTCATTTAGTATTTGGGTGGGTAGAAGGGTGGGTGTTTGTGTGAAAAGTAAAAGTTAATCAGAAAAATCATATACAATATTCATTCGCATTTTAAATAGCCAAGATATTATTAAAATTAAAATAAAAACGTCAGAAAACTAGAAAGAATAGACATAAAACTTCAAGTCTTTTTATTAAATGCGTTTAAAATACGAATTCAAAGAAAATGGGCATAGATATAACTCTATTTTAATTAATTATTTGAGAAGATTCTTTCGAATCCATTCAATAAAGGCATTTTTTTAAATTTTGCCTAAAGATTATCACACTATCTTCGAATATAATATGCATGAATATATTTCCGTACCACCCAACTTTAGTTATTTAATGAATGGAACGCATTAATTGTTTAAATTTATTTCACCATTTAATTTTATTTTATTTAAAATAAATCAAGAATGCAAATTATTATATTCGATCGTTAAAATTAGGGTGTATTATTTTGTAAGCACTTTCTTGATTCAAGACAGTTTTTAAAATAAAAATGTTGCATCAGAATTTGTTATACAAAGAAAAATATAAAATCTGTTTTGCCAACAAAGTTTTAATGTTCGATCTCGTGTTGGTTATTTTAAACCCTTGACCATGAAACACAAAGGATAAAAACGCACCGGAGGGAACCGGAAAAGCGTGCCAGACTTGTTTTGTCTGGTTTGCATGTGACGGGGAGGTCAGGGTTCGAGACCCTGATAGGTGCATTGAGGTGATATTTCTTAAATCCTTTCCCACGCTCCCTCCACTCGAATTCAGATGCGTTTCGTCTAAATTATACCTTCCATTACTCTACCAAACCATTGTAAATATGTGTATCGCCTGGACACAAAAGAATGATGCTAGCAAAAATTAAAAATAATAATGTTGAATTTGCTCAAAATTTTGTCAAATTCTTTTACTAACAATACAACTGTATCGTGTAGATAATACATATTGTTTTGTTTTAAAAGAAGAATCGAGTAAATTATCTCGCTCTTTTTGTGTGTTCATTCTCAGTTGCGCTCGCCTGTCTATCAGTGACGCGGTCGGGCGTCGTCAGCAGATATATAGCGGCGACACTTTTCCCTGTGACCCGTGACCCGAAAAACCAACGCTGACGTGCACACTCTGACACGAGCTTGAAACATTACGAGCGGCGAGCAGACACTTTTTCAGAGAAACTGTTGAGTTGATGGATTTACCTTTTTTTTTAAATATAAATTAACTTGAGGTAAATGATTTTTTCTATACCAGGTATAACCTCGTATTGTGCACAAACACAAGATCGTTTAAGCGAATATGTTGATGTTTACCGTCCATTAGGGGCTACCTGCTTGTAAAATTTAAGTTTCCTTGGTCTTCTTGGATACAAGTTTTTTTTAATCAAACTCTCCGTCCCCGCCCCTCATTTTTGGGGTCCCCAATAGGAACGTTAGGCCACCAAGTTTTCCTGCATCATTTTAGGCTAGGGGCAAACTTTACGAAAAATTTCAGATTCCTATTCTAAGATTAGAAATTCTTTCGGTTTTGGTTTAAAAAAAACATTTTGGGGGCCGCAACGGGGATTTTCGATCACCAAGTTTTCTTGAACCCTTTAGGGTTAGGGGCTACCTGCCTTCAAAACTTAATCTTCTTAGTTTTTCAGGCTTTTGAGATATTTTCGACTTTTTTTTTATATCCCCATTTAGTGAGCATGTATTTTCAGGAAGTCACGTCACTCGGGCCGGCCCTGTCGTTTAGTTGGAGCCTAGCACAGAGCGCGGGGAATGCGTATAGGGTAAAACATTGAATGTGGCGAGTGGGGTGAGTTTATACATCAATAGTTCTTAGAAAGCATGTTAAATAGTTATTATAATTAAGATTATTATCTGTGAAATGTATATGTGTTTTAGAATGGCTTATGGATTTTATTTTATTATAGAATTGATTTTATAACTCATGTAGCAAGTAAAATGCTAGAATAGGCGGGATATGATCCCGAACAGATCTATTGGCAGTGATGTTTAACCCCCACCCCTCTCCCCCAATGTGGGGTTTCTCATCCCATAAGATGATCAGGTTGTATTCTTGAGTGGGTTATACAAGGGGATCTTTCTAGACACAAATAATATAAGCACAAGACTTAAAAACTACCTTAACTCTGGGCAAAACGTTTAATACAACACAGCCAACTCTATCATTCAGATAATTATTTATCGGATAGCAGAACGATTGTGTATAGAATTCATAAATATGTTAATCAGTACCCCTCAACCCTCTTCAGTTGCCGCGTGATCTATCGCGCTATTCTCGTGTTAGACTAGACTGCTGAAGACGGGGAGATCAGAGTTCGATCCGATCGGGTGCATTGAGTGCGTTTTTCCTAAATGGTTTTCCAATCTCCCTCCACCCTAATGCGGGTGAATTTCATCTAAATTAAGACTTCCTCATCCTTAACACATTAGTCTAACTAGTACATGGCCGTATAACCCAAAAGAGTAGTAGGACGCGGGGCAAAAAAAAATCAGTACTACCGAACACTTGCACCAGTGGTCACGTGGTCTAAATGTGAGAATAATTTAGTTTAGTTTGCAGGTAACGGGAGGTCAGGGTTCGTATCTAAGCCGGGTGTACTGAGTGTGTGTTTTCCTAGATGGTTTCCCAAATTTCTTCCACGCAAATGCAGCTACAATATACCTTCCTCATCAACACCACCGTAAATAATATAGATATGCGTACAAACCGAACGGGTAGTGAGTAACACACGGTGAAAGAACAAGTTTCATCCTAAATCAAACCCAGGGTCACCTAGGGCGGTATACAAGAACGTTAGTGAATGCTTAGTGGACCGAGAGAGTGGCCCCGATCACACTATCGCTCCACCTTTAGTAGGTCCGTATGCAAGAACTTGACTAAGTGGATGCTTTGTTGACATTAGCGTGGGTTTGCTTGTGTCATCGTCGGTTAAAAGGTGGAGCGAGTGTGCTCTGGACCACAGTATCGGTCCACTAAAACATTCACTATACGTTCTTGCATACCGCTCTCAGACTTGGTCAGCACTCTAACCAATACGCCCTGAAGACAGTATAATGCTAGTATATTTTCACAAATTGTATTATCTTCATCCTCTCATCTAGAATAGATAGTGTGTCGCTAAGAGCCAAATAACTCTGAGTAATCCGTAGCAATTCGAAACTTTGTGTCAAAGCAGAAAAAGTAAAACACATATCTAAAAAAAACTTAAAAAGTTATCACCTGTGCGACACATAATTTATATAAGCGTGGCGAAAAGAGTGTCAAAGCTGCCAAGGACCGAGTTCAAGTAGTGGGGAGGGGACTTATTTTTTCTTTTGTTTTACTAGAAGGTCAAAATAGTTAGAAAATGTCTGTCCCCAGAGATTTGATAAAGTAGCAAGTATGAATAATGCAAAAGAAGAGATGACAAAGAGGGGTAGAAAATGTAGTGAGTGAGAAGAAAGTGGCGAGAAGATGAATGATAGAGTTTACAAGTCAAACAGTGGAAGGCAACACACACACAGTTTCAACTTGTGCTAAACTTCCCCGGTAATCGATATGAATTTTGAAGAAAAGAGTTTGGCGATTATAAAGGGAAATATATGGTTCTATGAGACCGAAACGTCACTTGCACACTGTCACTGAAATGTGTCAATTTATTGCGTGCGAGATTTAAAATAAACTTATAGTAAAATAGCGCATATTTCCAGTGGCAAACCAAAGGAGAGGTAGGTGAGGTATTTTCTCTCTCCCAATCCCAAAAATATATGTACTAAAAAGCTTATAAAACATAATACAACTATGATATATAGTCATAGTCATAGTCTATTATTATATGTCATATGCATAAACTAATTTTTAATGACAGACCTATGATAAATATATTCAAAAGGCATACCATTAAATGAATTAAATGATTAAAAAATGCCCTTAAAAGTCCAACAAAAAATTGCTTGTATCCCCCCCCCTCCTCTTAAAAAAAATTATTATTATTATTATTATTATTATTATTATTATTATTATTATTAGCACCGCGTCTTACTACCCGTTCGGGTTATACGCACTTACGCTAATGTGTAATGGTAGGGTGATTGTGAGATGAAATGAAGGACCTACATTTTAACGTGGAATCCGAACCACGGTGGAGACCTGGCATTCCTAAAAAAAAAAGAAACAGGTTTATGCATCCCTGTATATTTCAGCAATTTGAGAAGGATTTTAGCCGACATCGGTGGACATGCGGATTAAATGTCAGGCTGATCTAGCTCGGGGAGGTCGGGATTCAAATCCCGGCCGGGTATACTGAAGGTTTATTTTATAAATTGTATGTATGGTACATTTCCTTTCAATTCTGCCTTCCTTATCTCTACTCTATTAACGTTGTTAAAGGTAAACAGGTACTAAGACCCAATGTATTTTAAATTTTAAACCTTCTTACGGCGGTCAGGCGAGTCAAGGTTGTAGACTCTAAATTGTACTTGAACAAGCCAGGGTTCTAATATTGTCTGGGCGCATTGAAGGTGGTTTTCAGCAAGCTATTTAACTGTGCTTTTACCATTCTCTCTTCAAGCTAATTAGTCTAAGCTACCCTATTAGTACCTCACCATTTTCTTATGGTTTTACTAATCCCTGAAGATTTTAAGTCATTTACAAAAATTATTTACAAACACGATATATTAGTATTTTGTGTCTGGTTAAAGAGTTCAAAGAATAACTAAAACAAAAAATCTCCCACACACATAACAAGAAAAGAAAATATAAAAAGATGGTGATATGAATTTGAAGAAACAGAAAATGTTGGATAAAAAGGGTCAGAACAGTGTCAATCAAAAACAAACAAAACCAAAATCGGAGGGAACCAGGGTCAATGAAAAAAAAGTATACCTTTTAGAAATAGAAGAGAAAATTAAATAACTGGTCAAAGAAAAACGAAAGGTTTGAGAGAAGAGATGCAGTCTGGTATAGAGGATTATTCATTATCACATATAATAAAGTAGTACAGTGAAATCAACACTAAAAAATATTTCCGGGATTTCAAGATAGGGCAACATTATGGGGTAGCATTGCACATGCGTCATTCGGCGTGCCGGGGACATTTAACGTCACATTCAGTTATTTGGTATGATTGAAATTGCCAGTAAGATGGGGGAAACAATTCATAAACGAGGAACCGACCGATATGGTTCTGGTTTACGATTAGGAACGACAGAATTCCCTCCTCGTACGCACGCTGCACATTTTACCGTCCAATGGCACTTAAATTCAAGGATATTTGTGGCACTGAATCCTAACCAGAGGGAAACCGGTCCCTTTGCACCTGTGATGGTCGACTCTGGTAAGTCACGGCGTTACAGTGGAAGAGTATCTTCTGCATTCTGTGCACCACTCACCGGATAAAAGTACACAGCGATTAGCCTCACGTCATCAACTGTCAAAGACATCCATGTGGAGATTATAGCATGACCAATTGCTATAACCCTTTCATTTTCAACCTGTGCAAGAGTTGAACCTAGATCTAGATTTCGAATACTGTAGGACATTCTCTGAGTGTCTGCTGCACCACCACGCCACAAATCTACAATTTCTTTAGCAAAGTACTGGCAATGGATTAAACAACATTTACCAGAAATAGCAGTGTCCGCAACCAGTACATTTGGGCCTACACAAATCCAAATGCCTTACTGGAGGTATATTCTCAGTATCAATTTTCCATCAACGTTTGGGCGGGAGTAGAGGGTGATATCCTAATTGGACCGTATGAAATGTCTGCACGACAACGAGGTGAAAACTACTTGAAACACTGTCTGCAGATTGTTTCCCGCTGACTATTGGAGGATGTTCCACTGGCAACTCAGCTGAACATGTGGCTGCTTCAGCATGGAGCCCCTCCCTGCACATTACGACAGTGCAGTGATACGCCATTTGGACGAATACTATCCCAGGAGATGTATTGGATGCAACGGGTCTGTTTTATAGCCGGCGCGATCACCCGAACGCACACCTTGTCACTTCTGGTTGTGGGGTCACATGAAGGGAATTGTGTACTCCCAACGGCACACCCCTTGTCACTTTTGGTTGTGGGGCCACATGAAGGGAATTGTGTATTCCCAAAGGCACACACTTTTCACTTCTGGTTGTGGGGCCACATGAAGGGAATTGTGTACTCCCAACGGCACACCCCTTGTCACTTCTGGTTGTGGGGCCACATGAAGGGAAATGTGTACTCCCAACGGCACACCCCTTGTCACTTCTGGTTGTGGCGCCACATGAAGGGAATTGTGTACTCCCAAAGGCACACCCCTTGTCACTTCTGGTTGTGGGGCCACATGAAGGGAATTGTGTACTCCCAACGGCACAACACGAGAAAACATCTGGAAATAGGATTCGGGATATGCTGCACACCTTCCAATGAACATGCCTGTCGTGGTGCAGGAAGGCTGAACTGTGTTGTGAATGCAATGGTGGACACTTCGAACATTTTTTTATGAACGTGCAATGTTCCATTACCAGGGTCAATAAAAAAAACTCTATGACATTACGTAGTCTCTGCCTGACCTGTTCCTCCTGTCTGTCTTTCGCTAAAGAAGCTGTCCCGGCAATATTTTGTTGTTAACTTTTAGTTTCTTTTTCAGTGAAGATGCCACTGTACCACTTTATTGTATACAATTACAAATCATCCTGTAAATAAGAAGGAAATAGTTTTACAGTTATAAACGTTACTAAAACAATGTTCATGTATTTATACATATATTAATCTAGCCTGCAACTGTTCCTTTTGATAGACGATATCAATATCTAAAAAAATACTAATACTATTGTGAAATAATCAATGTTAAATGCAAAAAAAAAAAGTTATTTTATAAACGTTCCTTCCTACCAGAATCTTAATATATAAGTTAAGATGCTGGTTGTCAACGTTTTATCCAAAATAGTCTTTGGGACACATTCATATGAGGACAGGTATTTCAATATGTAAAGACACATTTTGGTAAATAAAATTCAACAGTGCAGACGTTCAGCGCACCCATCCAGTGTGCCAGCGAACCCTGCCAGCAGGTAAGGATTAGTGGCAATTTGCACTCACTTCCAGTTGTAGAGTCGTTGGTCCTGCTCAACCCTCCACACCCTCTTCCCCAACACCACGACTCACATATTGTGTTTATCGACTTCCATGTTGATAAATTGTACATTTATATTTTCTCAGATTGGCTTCTTTCCTTGGCCGTTCCGCCAATTACCCTCTTTAGCTGGCCTTGGGTTATGGGGCACGTCACTTCCTCTTGACAGGTGTTCCACACTTCTTCCTACAGTTATGGCGATGGCCAATTCTTCCACCACATAGCATGGGTTCCAAACTGGGTCGTTCTTAAAAATGTATCCCTATTTGATTGTTTTTCTTCCCAATGTAGTGCCATCTTCAAATGACCAAGCTCCTGCCCAATTTCGCAAGACCGCTCCAGCACATGTTGGCTGGATACAACATAAAGACGGATTGATGGCCCTCGCTATTGCTCGTCGACCCAGCGACACCTAGTGCCAAGTCAGGCAATCTAGCACCTCTATGTTTTTTAGAGATTGTGCAGATCTGTTTTCAGGGGAAGTGTGTTTTCACACAAAATGGCGTGAAGTAACGAACAACTTTGCAATTCTACTTTAATCTTTTGGCCCACGTTGGTAGGCGGCATAAATATAATAATATACACTGTTATAGTAACAACGGGAAAAGAGGAAACTATCTGTCAATAAATAACATAATAATAATTTTCATATTTCTAAATAATTGATAAATATATCGTATATATGGTTGCTTATATATAAAAAAACTATCGGTTTTATAAAAATATATTCCGATCAAAATATTTATAATTTGAACAGTACAACTTTACTTAGGTAGAGTGCCCTTTAAGTAATGTTTATGGCAAAACTAGAATTGCAATTTTGTTTGTAATGTTAAACAATGTTAAGATACAAAATTTAATAAAAATCGTTGGAACTAATTTTTAGAAAATCGATTTTATCTCTTTATGCAGTTTATTAAACTAGGGTTAGGCTAGGGTCTCTCAATACCGCCACTACCATTTGGGACTGAAAGACAGGGTTAAACTACGTTTGTTACTTCCTTGCATTTTGGGTCATTCATTATATTCTTTAAATCAAAAACTTATTTCCTAAATGTTTCAAGGTCTCATTCAATGATCCCTATGAATGTTTCTACTCTAATTATATTTCACTCATCAATCATAAAGTTTTTATGGACATCACAAGGCATCAACCACATCATCCTTGCCACTCCTGAAGTTTTTGTTTCACTGCTAGTTGCTTTACGAGCAATAAGCATCCCTCAAAAATATTAAGCATATATATATATATATATCCCTCAAAAATATTAAGCATATATATATATATATATATATATATAAACTCCTCAAAAATATTAAGCATATATATATATATATATATATAAACGAAACCATATTTATTTGCCCGTCAATAACTTAAAAGTTTCTGGATGGAAAAAGAAACACAATAAATGGCCAAGAGGGAAACCTACAGCAAAGAAGTAAGGTACAACTACCACAAGAAATGTAATAAATGCTAACCAAAGAAGAAAAATTCCAGGCCGATAAAATTAAAAAATAACTTAAGGAAAAAGAGCTCTGAAGAGGCAGTTTAACACTGCGCCTGAATTTCTGCCCAAAAAAATTATATTGAAAATCATAGAAATGTGCTTTTTTTTTAACTTCATATACCGATTTTTAGGGAAATTGAAGACCTAAGATTAAAAAATAAACTTTTAAGGACTTTTATTAGTTTAGGGACTTTAGGGACCAAGTATAAGCACTGATGTATGGCCCTCCTTGTCAGTTAAACGTATTATTATTATTATTATTATTATTATTAATAGGTGTTCTGTCTTACGACATACGTTTGTCAGTTAACTTAGACTACCTATGCTTCATGTCTTCTGCCTCATCTTTGAGCTCCCAGAACTTTCTTATTTCCTTCAAATCATCTTATAATAGAATCCACCTTCTTCCCAAGCTCTGTTTTCCCTCTACCTTTCCTTCTATGACGTTTTGCTGAAGAGAGACCCTTCTAAGAATGTATCTGATCCAGTTTACTTTGTAGAGAGGAATCCCATCCAAAATTGTTCTCTTCTCACCCAAATATTCTTAGGAACTCATTTGTGACACCGTCGTCTGTCAACCTGATCTTCTCAAGTCTTCTCCAGCACCACATTTCAAAGATCTCAAGAGTATTTCTCTAAAAATCAATGATCCAAAACAGATTCATAGTATCTGATTTGTGTCCAAACAAAATGGGCATTTTCAAAGTTGCCTGATTTTTCGGTCGACTATCACTACGAAACTAGAGACTGTATTGTTTCCACCACCCCCCCTTCCCCATCATACCCCTATTAACTCGTCTGAGTGACAATATTGTTAATGTAGACTGTATGTATTAGTTCAAAAGCACATTAACGTATCTACGTAAGGAAGTGACACCTATCAGAATGTTCTTTATTGCAAACATTGAGTGGAAGTGACCTATTTAGAAATAACAATTTATATAAAGCATTACTAATAAAATAATAATCGTTTCTGTAAAGATTGACATTAGTCAATTTCAGCCAACCGTTAAAGAACCTTCTAGCTCAGTCACCTAGACTCACACTGTAGATGGTGTATAGTAATTATGTGTCAAGATAAAATTATACCTATGTTTAGTAAAGCTCTTTTAATTTTTGTTAACATATGTTAGCTCGCTTGATGACATGGAGTTTTTTTTATGTAGACTAGTATTTTTTTGAGTAGTTTTGTTTATCTTTTCAGAGTTTCGAAAATATCCCTTAGTGAAAAAAATACCCACTTCGGTGGCACCGTGGTCAAACGCGCTACTTTCTTGTTAGAGTAAATTGCCGAAGATGGAGAAATCGGGGTTCGATCCCGGTCGGGTAAACACTGAGGGTGTTTTTTCTAAATAATTTCCACTCTCCCTCAAAGCAAATCAGGATGCACTTCCTCAAAAATAAACATATTCCTAATCCCTAATACATTAGTGTAATTAGTACATATGTGTATAACCGTAAGAGATAGTAAGGCACGGTGCTACAGTTTTACAAAAGTATTCTGTGATTTAAAATAGGTTTATTCACAATATATTTGGGTGTAATAACTACCCTTTTCTCTCTTTTAGAAATTTAATTAAATGTCCAGTAGAATTCTAGTAGAAAGAATAGTTTAGAAATAACAAATGATTTTTAATTTATAGTGGTCGATTTTGATAACATTTTATTATACTATTAGAGTTATTGTATAAGTATCAAGAATGCCTATCAAATGTGACAGTTATAGATCACAAGACGTGACGTATTAGTTTATCAAGATTGTTTTAGTAACTATTGTAACTGTTGGATACTGTTCTTTCTATCGGGGTCCCATTATAGTATACCTTTTACCTATTTTTAACTTTAATTCAATTGAATGTGATTAGGAAAGAGATAAAATCCTATTATGAAAGGACATTTGATATAAAAACAGAGGGAGAGAAGAATGGCAGAAGGTTGAAGTAATTACACTTATTTTAAAACATTCAAACAACACATTTCATTCTTTGCTAGCCTAATTGTGGGAGCTTTTTATTATAAATATTATATATATACAAACTTTCCTGGGAGAGTCTTGTATTTCTTGAGTGTGTGTATATATACATACACACTCAAGAAATATAAGACTCTTCCAGGAAAGTTTGTTTAGCCCCTCCTATTTGTGATAAGTAGCGCTACTCAGTAGGCAAACACTGTTACTTGTTGGCACACGGCCAACGTAACTTGCTCCTTGCTCTAAGGCAGTAAATTTAAGGGACTTTGGGCGGACATTTTAAGAATTTTGGGGAGCAAAATAAAATCGTTATTTACCTAGAGAACATAATTCTAGATAATTTTTCTGGTAAAAATAACTAAACGCCAGAAGCAAACTTTGCCATGGAAACAACAATTTCCGCACGAAATTAAGTGCTCGAATGTTTTTAAAGTGATAGTTATGTAGCTATGAATAATATGACTGGTTAAACTTGTGAATATATTATTATGTTTACCTACAAATTTTAAAATAAGTTTTATTTTTTATTCTTATTTCTTATTTTCTCAAATTTTAGATTTTTTAAACGTAGTTGTTGGATAAAATTTAGTTTTTTTAATTTGACATTGACAATGTTTAATGTATGTGTGTGCGCGTGTGCGTGTGAGCATGCTTATGCATCAACGTCTAACTTTCCATTTGGGATATTTATATTAAAGACGTAAAGATGAAAGAGAAAAAATTTGAAGAAAATGTAGTCCCATTTTTGCGGCGAGATAGTGTAAATCCATTTAGGAAATAACACCGTCACTACACTAGTCCGGGTTTCAAACCTCGACCTCTCCGTCACCACCAGACAAACAAGGTTGACGCCTTAGCCAACGTAATCACCGATGCGGATTTATTTGGGAGAATATAATTCTGCTAAAATTGGAGTCTGAAGGCGATTTATTATATGAACGGGGATACGAAGTAACTATTACAATATTAGTCCTATAGGGCTAATATTCATAATTGGTAGGTAAATTTGAGTGTTGTGGATGAGAATTTCCAAACCCTGGGTACGCACAAAAATTCATGGGGGTACGTAACGTACCCGTGAGTTTTTATTAATCATTAAGGCCCTCGGCCCTATCAAGTGCAAGTCTAAAACCTATTTTGTGGGATGGTGGGTGGGAGGGTGAAAGGCGACCAAAATATCCTTCCGCGCCAACAAGAGCAGATGGATCACGGAAACAGTAGCTGGCGCTAGCTACCGGACAAGTCTAGATGAAAAGTAATACCTTTGGAAATATCAGTTTCCTCTAGAACGAGTTAAATTTTTATATTAATATTTTCAACATCTCTTCTAAGATAATGTATCAATGTTTATTAGGTGTTACATTTTCTTATTTTTTGTTATGCAGCCGGCAGTTTTTTATTGGAAAATATCAACTTTATTAATATTTGATCAGTGTTAAATTATAGAGGAGGTGTATATATAAAAAGTATAACTTAATCAACATGCTTTTATTCTTGAACAAACCGTTTCCGAAAAGAACAATGCAAAACAATAACTATTCTTGAAGATAGCCGTTTGTTCCCATGGCTCTGCATTTCCACGCTAAATGAAAGGGGCCAATCACCATTAATTTATTTTATGAAATAACTTCTGATAAACAAATCAATGCAGAGTTTTGATGTTACGTCATGGACATTGTTTAAGCCTTTCTTTCCCTCTCTTATGGTTTTGTTTAGCTTATCATTAAAGCTTTATTAAAGTTTGTAATGACAGTTTGTTTATAATAAGATAACAAAAATATTTTCCTTTTAATTATTTAAGAGCTCGAAGGATTGCGTTGGTTAATTATCGCACCGAAAGAGGTACCTGTGCGGGCTGGTGAAAGAATGATAAACATTGTTATGGATGATTGGATGAATGGATATATATTTCATTAGTTAGGCTTGATAATATCAAAGGACTCATTGTGAGTTGGTTAACATTAATTGTAAGGCAAACTAAGCAAACTAATTAAATCCGTAGCTCTGTCACTAAAGCTTGCGCAGAGAGTTGATAAGCTGCTCTGAACGGGTTTTTTTTTATGACGCAATGCCATAAGAAGACGCGGCGGCGTCCTAATCTGTGGTTTGACGATGATAAGGTTCGAAAGAGCCAGTACACTTTAGAAGCCGGTAAAAGGAGAAAAAGGAAAGTTGAATTAGATTACACTCATGTTTGTTACCCTTACCCCACCATAACGGCTTAAAGTTAGGTCTCACCTATTCCCCAGCGAACGCAACACGAATAATTAACGCGTCGAATTTGTTGAATGAAAGTGTAAAGAGCAAGAGACGTGCGATAGTGCAACTATTATCTATATAGACTATCCCTTTCATCCATAACCTTCTGCTGTGTGCCTGCAAATAGCAATCTTGAGAAAGGCGGGCGCAATTACTAAGAAACCTGAGGGTGAATCGAAAATCCTCGCTGGATTCACTAAAGTAAAGTCCTCTTCCCCCACCCTTTCCCCACCCCGCCAAACCTAACCCTTTTTTTACTCCCAAGTCTCAAACCACTCGAGTGCCAGAATCAAAATCCCCTCTAAATTCAGCACAAAGCATTTCCAACTACTAATCTGCTTTAGTTATGTATCAATCACTGAAACTACAAAACTTTTCCTAGACCTTGACTTTTTTTAAAGAGGTTGGATTTTTATATTTAAAAAAAAAGCCATATACGATTTAGTTCACTTTTTTCATCTTTAATTTTACGAAAAATAACAACCAGCAGTTTCCGCATTTAATAACACTAACGAGGTAGAGATAAAGTCAGATTATTTAAAAAATGTATCCACATTTACGTAGAGGGAGAATGAAAAATAATTTATGAAAATTACCCTCGGTACAAGACCCGAATTCCCCTTCACCAGCCAACTAAACCAGACGAGATTAACACTTAAGCCCACAAGTCTAACAGTGAAGGGCAGACCATTTATTATTAAAAAATTTGATATTACTCAAATTTTAAAGGAAAGACAAACTAAATAAATGATTTTGATTTAACGAATCAGAAATAATGCTCTCAAAGTACTATTTCTTAATAATAAAGCAGCAACTGAA
The DNA here is from genome assembly GCA_902141375.1 of Timema poppense. Lineage (NCBI taxonomy): Eukaryota > Metazoa > Arthropoda > Insecta > Phasmatodea > Timematidae > Timema > Timema poppense. The sequence goes on along the minus strand of CABFOV010000595.1, from coordinate 98,966 downwards.
AAGGTTATTAGACGGTGAAATATAAAAAATAAAGCATCCGTAAATATTATTATTAACCAAAATATATTATGTAACTTATTTAAAAAAACTTGACAAGCCAAGATTTGAGCTAAAGACCTTTATCTTAACGTACCAATACTTTGTTAAATAAAATATTCTGGGATGTACCTAGTTTCAAAGCCTATCCCTCCATAACTTTTTTTTTCGTCCACAGTGATATCAGTTTACTGTAGTCAGTATAATTTCATAAGTATTGATTGATAATATATATAAAAAAGTTACAGCTGCTGATTACATTAATTGAAGTATAAATACATGAAAATCGATTTGGTCACGTTGGTAACTGTCTTAAAAAAGTTATTTTCTATCGAAATTTTACTGTAGACCTAGCCTCCATAGAAAATATAAAATAATGTTTTAATAGGACCCTTAACATAACATTTTACTCTATCTTCGTTGAAGATTGATTAAGTGGTTTTTACGCTTCAGAACTGTCAATCCCATTATATATACTGTAAAATAGCGTGAGAATATTTTCTATCAAGTGGCAGGGAAGCAAGATAAATTTAAAATTGATTTTGTAAACAATTTATTTGCAGTTGTGGATTTTCCTCCTTCTTTAATTATCGTTGAGCTCTGTTTTAGTTCATCTTGTGTACCAGACTTTTAACCTCAATTTTGTAATAGTTTTTTTTTTAATTCTCTCATTTAAATGCATTAATGTTCTTGCCATAATTTAATTTAATTTAATTTAATAATTCATTAACTAACTTAAGTTATAAATATAATAATGACAAAATTAAGTAGTAAGAAAAGTGTCTCACTTGAATTCCTTAAATAGGCAACACCCTTAAAGAAAGTGCGCTGAGGGAAAACATAGCAGGTAGACTTCACTCGTTGTAGACGAACAGGAAGTGTGTGTGTGTGTGTGTATATATGTATATATATGTATATATATATATATATNTATATATATATCAAGGCAATAGGCCTACTAAACGTTCCAAGGTATGGTTAGGCACTGATAAATAAAAAATAAAAGAACACTCTTCAGTCTTTATTTCTTCCGCTGATAGATTTAGAGAAAGAATGAGGTAAAACAAAACTTGAGAGAGCTTTCCGGTGTTTCGATTAAAGAGGGAAAGTTGAAAAAAAAAGGGTGGTTGTCAGAGGCCGATTAAATAGAAGTCGCGCGTAGACGAAGTGTGTGGAGTTGAAGAGATGGGGGAATGTCTGGAGTGGGAAAGCAGAACAGAGCAGCACGTAGAGCAATGAAAGACAACGTAAGCCCTGTCCTAGCTCTAAATTTTGCAGAGTATGCTGGAGCGAATGAAAATTAACTTATTCAGATTTGTTAAGGGGGGAAAAAATAGAATTTAATAGCGAATTTTAAAATAAATGGAAAAACCAAACTTTTATAGAAATGTAAATAGCTACGTTTATGCTTGGCTACCTACTTTTTTTTAGCGTGATGGTTGAAATTTTCATGTGGAGTTTTTAATGAATATGCTACACTATTTTGAATGTATTAGAAACTGTACATGAATAAAAATAGAGAGATCTCTTAGAACGCTATTTGAAAAAAATATATATTGCACAAATTGATTGCCGAACCTAAATACAGGACAACACCGTTAAGTTAATGGTTAAAATGCGTTTTGATACAATTAAAATCCTATGTAAGCCTAATTAGGGTAGTGCGTCATTTCCTCGAACTAAAAGCTAGTAGGTCTACTTATTACACACACACCCCTTTCCCTCCACTTTACCAGATGTGATGGTAGCACCTTGCAGGGAATTTTCCAGGCTGTTAGCTGGGGGGGAGGGGAAGGGGTAAGCAAAATACTTAACAACTTACCGCTGAGACACCCAAATTAAATCATACAAGTCGTTGTACTCAGGCAAAAAATTGTCTTAGTCAACTTTATTGATTGTTATCCAATTCTACAGCGCAATACCCCCTTTTTATTGATACTTCAACCATTTTATATGTCATTAGGAACCCTCCATTGGATTAAAAAAGTTCAATGAGTGTGCCACAAAATCTTTGAGCAAAAATTTGGACAGCAGCAGTTCATGTAAAATAATTATATGGAAATTCTATAGTTCTATAGAAAGACAATAGTTCATTTGCCAGGTGTATTTTAGTTCCCGCAATGAGATGTGTTTGGAGCCTCAACCCCTCCTAAAGTACGCCATGTACCGTAGTTAACTAGTAACTACCGTCAAGTGAATTGCGAGTGAGACTCAAGTCAAGTACTATAGGGGCGTATCTCCCCCTGCGTTCAAAAATATCACATTGGGGGAACAAACTAAACTGCAATATGCAGTACATTTTACTTACATGTTCATATCATTTGGAACACTGGTGTTCCCTTTTTAGTCATTCATTTTGCGATATACTATTGCCTACAAGTCTATAACTTATAAATAAACTCCCGTAACATTTAGGTTCTAATGAAAATGTGTACCTTAGAATCACTGCCTTATTTTTATTATATTAACCAATATAACGGTACAACCTGGACCCATCCTTCATCCTTAAGGGATCAAAGGAAGAACGTGAAACATTACAATAGCAAAAAACATAAGGAAATTGCAGAATACCCCTTTTTGAACAATACTCAAATATATATATATATCAACAATAAGATATAAAACCTGTAGCTAATCAGGTAAAATAGGTAGCATAGCAGATAAGTCCAATTAGAAAAATGTATTTGCATTTATTTGCTAAAATAATATCCATTTAAAAAAGATATATAAAGGTATATATTAGATTGATATACACAATTGATCAAATTTAATAATTCCTGTTTTCATAAAACGTTTAGCTCGATCTATAGCAGTATCATAGATCCTAACATCACAAAAGGCAAGACTGTATGAAAGACTAGATAGAAAAAACTGCAATAACATTAACAATTGTGCCCAACCGAATCTCATACTCAAAATACAATTATTTCAGAGCCACATCAAAACTTGAAACTATCTCTCGTAGGTATACAAGCTATTGTTAAGAGTATACAAAAGGAAAACTTTCATTTAATAGGAATCTATTGCTTAAGACATTCATTTTCTCCCAATTAGTGACAAAGTTACGTTTTACGTACAAAGTATTACCATATTTCCATACCTAATGTTATATGTTATAAGGACAAAATCCTAATAATGAAATTACAAAATTTATAATTTGTTCATCAAACTTGACTTTATGAAAAATTTTATGTAAAAGAGTTTATAAGCTACGTCATAACGTACACTTAAAAGAGACTTGATCAAAACTATTAAATTTAGAATAGCATTATTACTAAAATAAATCATAGTTTATTTTATTAATAAAATCATTTATTATTTTAGTTACAAAAATTTCCATATTTTAAACATTTTACAACTAACAATAATATTCGCCAATACGAAGCCCAAACTGGATCTTTCAAAACTTGATTTTCATTTTATACCAAAGTAAAAACTACTCATATTTTATAAGTTGATCATAACAATAATTCGAATCATAAATTTTCCTAACTATAGACTTTAATTTAGTTAGCAATCCAATTATTTTCCAAATTTACTAACTATGTTCAACAAGTTCATTATTCAAATATTTATCAATATTAAAAAATTAATTGAATTAGAATATTTATCAATATTAAAAGAATTATAAAATTTAAAATATTTGAATCACACAAGAATTCTGAGCCAAAAGATTTAATTTTAATATCAACATGCCGAAAAGATAGTTTTGGATGAGTGGCCAAAAAGGAATTTAATAACTCACATTTTACTGGACTGGAAGCGTCCTCAACGAAAGTCCAACCAAGAGTAATTTTCCAAGGAAAATACAGCGGTATATTCACTATATATATATACACATAACCTAATTGATTATATATATATCGACCACCTAGTCAATTAAATCCTTTAAATGTATATTATACATAATATATATATATATATATATATATATATATATATACACACACATAACCTAATCGATTTTATTTGTTCTAAAATAGAGGTTATTGGTATACGTTCTTAAGTAGCCTATTTCAAATACGTAATGCAGTTTTGATATTTTTGGTAAGCAATTAAGTATTATGCAGGCGTTTTGGCTGCATTGTACATAAAAATAATTTGTATGGTACAATCAATAGACCTTCTCTCTAATCTTAAAATAGACATATTTACTAAAAAGTATTAAAATTTGTTAAAATAAATCATAAATACTGTTGCAGAAACACTCCACCAAAGCGTATGACGTAATAATATACATTATTACAAAAACATTGAGAAAAAAGCATATCTATCCACCAAAGAGCATATAGCAATCATTTTCATATTTCTAATTACTCCATAAAAAACATATATAATTACTTATAGCTAATAAACTATTGGTTTTATAAAAATATATTACAGAATTTTGTTTTTTAATTTTAACAGTACTACAACTTTACAATGATAAAACATATTTCGTATGATCAAATTTGGAAGTTTCTGATTATGTAAAGTACCCTTAAATTAATTTTAATGGGGAAAATAGAATCGCCATTTTGTTTGTAATGCTAAACAATGCCTGGATACAAAATTTAATCATTATAACAAATTTTGAGAAAATTTTTGCACTTATTGACCTTCAGTAAGCTACCATTAATTTTAGGGTTAAATTTATAATTCCAAAAGCCCCTTATGAAAACCCTACATACCAACTTTTAACTCTATCAGTAAAATGGTTTTGGCTCTAGTCCGAGATATAGACGGCATAGCGAAAACAACTTTTTTGACTTCTGGGTGTCATTAAACGTCTACATTTATCAAAATCTCGTGTTCGATTTTTTTTTTTAACTTCACAATACTTCTCTCTCTGAGGGTTCAGGAGAAAGTAAAAAGGGTTAAATACTTCTCTTTCTAATAAATTGAGTTCACAAACATTTTCTACAACTTTATAATTTAAATTGGAACCGATTTTAAGCATTTGTCCTTAATTATTATTATTATTTACAATCCATTCTTATTGGTTAATTTTAATCAATCAAATCAATAAAGATTGAATAATAAATGAAACACACATATACATCAACTTTGGCGCTACGTGTCAAATAGTCTTCCAGATGAAATCATGTGCTGGCAGATAGAGAAAAAAGAGCCGTGTTCCCAAACAATCGACTTCGACGTTTCCTTTCGAGTAAAACCAGAGCAAAGATTTTTAGCGATTGTGTTTCCCCTTGAATCTATTCCTCCCTTCCAAAAAGGTTCTAGTACCCTCCCCTCCCTTATCCTACTATTCTTCGAGAAGATCATCCCGCACATCTGCTGCCAGCGATTCCAGTCCTTTATGGCGCTTTGAAAATAGTCGGGAAGAGCAGTTTCCATAAAAATGGTACACTCAAGTGTGTTTAAAATGGTCGCCATATTTAGGATGATTTCATGTGTTTTTTTTACTTATAAAACTTAAACGTTAACATCACACACCATTAACAATTTTAAATAAGTAAATAAATATTCATATGTACAGTAGCCCCATGGCTTCTTTGGTGCTGACTGACAGCTGACGGCTTTGAAAAGTTACCAGACCAAGTTATGTATCCCTACGCTAAACCATATGATCTGCAAAAACATTTGTTAGCATCTGTCACTTCTGACAGTCAACATTTTGGTGTATACCAGAGAAGCCATGAGGCTACTGTATACATACATATTTGTAAAGACAGTGGGCCTAAACTTGTAAAATAAGTATTAATATAACATTATTTTGTCGTAAGGTGTGTACCATCAACAAAAATTTCCACGCGACGATTTTGAAAGAAAATAACTTTGTAAATCTCATGGAAGAGAATATTACGGGAAACCTAGGAGTAGGTTTTGTGGTATTAATTAACGTTTTCGAAGCAATGAATACTGTATGATAATGTTTGTTTTTCTCCTTGACATTCTGATATTTTATCCACACACAAGATAATGAAAAGTATTTTAGTGATGTACTTCGTTGCCGAGCTGTCACGTGTATTCGTCGTCGAGTTTGAACGTTTAGAGGTTGTCAAAGTATACAACATTCATTTTCCCGGTCATAAATAAAATACATATTCGCCGAAATGAATAAGTTAAAGGGCGATTCGCTTGATTCTTGAAAATAGAAATGTATGAGAGTAAAATATTGTAATCGTTATAAACATTTAAGATTGTGTGAGAAATTAGTAGTCTGTGTATACACACACAAGCATTAGGTATAAAAAATTTTTTACAATAATTATATTTTTCAGTGGCGTACCGCGATGTGTTGCCAGGTTGAACATGTTCAAACTATATATTTGAATTGTCCTCGTTACACAGTTGAACATTCTTGGCCCGGTAATCAACGTAAATACATCCCCATGTGATTTAGTGCGGAACCTGTCTAAGTTTGGTCAAATAGGGAACGAGTAAGAAAGAACATATCACAGTTACAAACTACCAAAAGCCAATTCTCAACATTTTCTTAGAATTGTAAATTTGTGTAAGTTTCAGTTTTAAAATATTCACAATGCAAAGCATATTTTGAAATACTAGTTTCTGAATTACGGGAACATATGTAAAAAAACACTCACCTTAATGTTCCTGAAAGACAAAAATAGAATACATCTGTTTATATTTTGATTCTGAAGCAATAATTTGTTCTACTTATATGCAACACATTAGCACCAATACACTTTTAATAAAAACACTTCAATTAATTTAATTGAATAAAAAAATAAATAGGTAAATTGAAAAAAATAGTTTATTGATTAAGGATATTCTTGTGAGCGATATTAAAGGCATACAGATTTGGGGAGGGAGGATATTAACTAAAGTTAAACTTAGTAAAACTTAATTTGGTAAACCACGCTTACTCAACAAACGCGTATAAATGTCAGTAAAAATGAACATTTGCAGCAATTTAATTTACATACATATTACATAAAACGTGAAACTTTTCGCCGACACAACCTTGAGAAAATGTTCCTTCCCACTTTGTACTCGAAAACACCTGTCGAACACGACCGACACAAGAATACCTCCCCAAAGGGACGCGTTCATAAACTTGAAGCAACACGAATAGAATCCGGCCAAGCTGCCAGATGGTGTAAAACTTCCTCCCTGTTCCCTAGTTCTTCAACATACTACGACTGACCTGCTGCTGCTTGTTCATTGGGAAGGGGAGGTATGAGAATGGGTGATGTTATTAAGGTGTGGGGCGGGGGGAGGGGGTGAAAGGAGGGTTATGAAAGTTGGAAAGGGCGGCTGAGATTCTAACAAAGAGCAAACATAGCCCCTTCGCACTAAAATACCACCCTTGCATGTCCTTGAAAAGATTGGTCATGGAAAAGAGAAAAGTGGAATCGAAGATAAACAGTTTACAAGATTCGTCGACATTAAAAAGAAAAAAGTGAAGTAAATATATCGAAAACAATATATATTTTTTACATTTTCTCGGGTGATAGAGTTTTTATTATTTATTATTATTATTATTATTATTATTTATCACCGGGTCTTACTACCCGTTCGGGTTATACGCTTTACGTACAAATTACGCTAATCGATTAGGAATGGGAAAGGATGAATTAGAGGAAGGGAACCCGCATTTGCGTGGAGGAAGAGTGGAAAACCATTTAGGAACCCCCCCCCCCAGTTCACCCGACCGAGATTCGAACCTCGATCTCCCCGTCCTCAGCGGTTGAGCTCAGCACGACTAGCGCGTTAGCCAACTACACCACTACGTCTTTATTATTTAAAACCATTCCTAAACAAACTTCAAAGTTATTAATAAGAATAGGATGTTATAGGCAGTTATTTAAACGCAGGTGGCGGTATTTTTTAGCGACTGGAAATATACCTTTTAATTAACTTCGAACAACTTTAATCAGATAAATATTACCTGTATTCGTATCACGGAAATGATATTTTAAAAAATCTTCCCGAACAAATCTCCTTCTCTATGGTAATAGGTTGATCGGTCAATGCGGTCGCCCCAGTTCACCCAAGCGAGATTCGAGCCTCGATTTCCCTGTCCTCAGCAGTTTAGCTAAACACGAAACCAGCGCGTTAGCTAACTACGACAACGAGACGGGTCGTATTTAAGAGAACAGGACTGACGTGCACAAATTAAGAGGATAGAAACAACCTTATTAATAATATTATTAATTTATTAAGGATATATGAAATACACTTTTCAAGCCAGCTGATTAAGTCAGCACACGACTTACACACCAGTTTTATATATAACCGACAGAATACCAAAACGCTAAATCATCCCAGTGAAAAGAGGAAGCCTCTGTTACAACAAAAGATAGTCGAATAGCCTGGTACAGTGGTTACCAAACTGTGAGTCACGGTTCTAAAAGTAGTATGAGTGTGACAACGAAGCACCCAGGGTATATATTTATAATATAGATGTATATTCCAACTGTTAAACTTTGATCCAAAGGTGCCATTTTTACTTGGGACAACCTTAAAACAAATGAATACATTTTTTTGTTTTGTCAGAGTACGTGGCTGAATAAAATGAGAATAGTTATTGAACTTTGTGCTCAGAGAGAGAGAGAGAGAGAGAGTGGTAACTTTGTGCTCAGAGAGAGAGAGAGAGAGAGAGAGAGTGGGTCGCATGATACTGCAGGCCAATTTTCATAAGACGGGCCTTGTCTGACAGGGTTACCTGATCTACTTTCAGGTATTCGTCCACCAGGTCATTTTATCTGCGCCTGTAGGTATTATCAATACTTATAAAATAACATTTATACTTATAATACAGTAAAATCGTATCATTGTTGACTGTAAAAAAAAAGTTTATTCCTTTCTAACTAAATCTTACTATAGAAATTCTTGCTAACAAAAATGTTCAGTAACAAATAAATATAATTTTCGTTTGTTAAGGATAAGATAACATATTAATATATAACATTTTGTAGGCGTTAATCAAAAGTGATATCTGCAGATAACATGATTTGACGTATGAACATATTATGAAAGTAGTTTAAGTAACTTTTGTAACTGAAAGATACAGTCCTTGTTAGCAGTCTCCTACGTTACCTTTCATTACCATTTGATTTATCTTCAGTGATAAGAGGAAGAATAGTTGACCGCGTACTGGCTCGGTACAGTAAAGAGGGGTATACACGCGATAAATGTCAGTAGGTAATAGCTCATGATAAGTATCGCGTAAGGAAATCTGTCAGCAATTATTCTCTTGAGTGTCATCGATTTGTAATGTAAAAACAGGGCTTTATTAACGTTTCGACTATAACAGTGGTTCTTAACCTTTTATTACTCGCGTCTCCCTAAATATCCTAAAATATTTTCGCAGCCCCCTAGTTTTTACTAACATATTAATTATTAAAATCCATTATAAAATAGTGGATCTATTTCATGATTATAATGTCAAATTAAAAAACAGAAATTAACTTACCTAAATGAATTTAATGTGACCTCTCTGCTGTTGAACACTTTCCACTAATTTTAATATTCTGGTTTCAATTGTATTACTTAATGCTATCCGCAGGCAGTAGTCGATTCGGAGTCGATTTCGCTGCTTCGTTTTAATTATTACCTCTGTGAAAAGTCCATTTTCGCATAAATAAGTAAGGGCAGCCAATTTTGAAAGGTGATGGTAAACAGATGGTGTTTATTATCCGTGATTTCTATTATCCACGCTTCTCCTCACCTCCATTATCCAGGAAAATTGAGAGTTTACTGTGCTTACATGCATATGCTCATCAAATTCTTTCTTCCAGAACGTAAGATTTAAGATAGGCCTAATTGACTTCAGTAATAAGCGAATATTATTATTAGCACCGCGTCTTACTACCTGTTCGGGTTATATACACTTACGTTAATGTGTAATAGTAGGGTGATTGTGAGATGAATGGAGGACCTACAGTTTGACGTGGAATCCGAACCACGGTGGAGGCCTGGCATTCCACACATTCACAAGTTGTGATTAATACACGTCTTGTCAGATGTGAAGGAAGGGTTTGACAATCAGATAATTCCGTGCCGGGACCTAGGATTGAGCTCCAGACCCCCAACACAGAAGTCTGACACCTTACTTCTAGACCGCCAGGTGACCTACCTAATAAATAACATTTTAAAATTACTTTTTCAAGGCCCCCCCGGTTTAGAATCGCTGGACAATGAAATACTCTTCTTAACACAATTTTGAAAACATTCTGATTTTATTTTTTATTCTAACTGTTAATGTTGTTTTAAGTTAAAAATTTAAACATAGTGGAAATAATATAATGATTTATTTCACTCCCCATCACAACCACCTTGATAATTTCTTAAGGCCTTGTAGCCTCTCTCCGTGCTCCTCCTAAAAGTATCCTGGTTACGCTAGTGAAGTGGTTCCAGAAAGCGCCACGGCATCCCCCGCGTGAGCCTATACATTAGCAGCGCCCTCTGCAACGGTTCGTGAGGGGATTGTACCGAGACGTTCTTTCCCTGCCATGCAACCACGCGTGACGCCATCTGAAAGAACACAGGCTGAGGGTCGTCTTCCTGGAAGAGCTGCCTCAGGCGATTCTACACAAGCGCCGCCCATAGCCCCAAACACCCTGCCCCCACCACCATCGCTCTTTCCACAAATAGGTATAGCTCATTCACTGTAGCTTTAATATTTTCTTTGACAATTCAAAGGTTACTAAATACGGTGTCTTATTCCTCCTGCTCACAGTTAATTTCAAGTGACCTGCATTGATTTTTTTAACCATTTGGCTGCGTGGTGCGAGTATAAGTACAGTAGCCCCATGGCTTCTTTGGTGCTGAATGACAGCTTTAAAAAGCTACCAAACCAAATTACGTATCCCTACGCCGAACCAGATGATCTGCAAAAACATGTGTTTAGCAGCTGTCACTTCTGACATTCAAAATGTAAGTATATGCCTAAATTTTGACTGCCAGAAGTCAGCTGTGAGCTGTCGGTCAGCACCAAAGAAGCCACGGGGCTACTGTATATAGCGTATGAATAAGTCAACGCTGTAGTAACTTTTCAGCTGACTAAAATGTCAGTATTACAGTGAACGGATTATACGCGTGTTAATAAAGTCGTCAGAAACGTAAGATGTAAGTTTAAAACGTTGGCAAAGGCACTCAACTTGGGCAGATTGTATTTATATTTATATATATTTTAACTGGCTGCTTTTGATCAACAGTGTTCTTTTACCCCCACCGAGTCTCGTGTTTTACGTATAATATTAATCACGCTTGTGTGGTATAGATGAAAGAGGTGTAATTTATAGAAAAATGACACGCATTTGCGTGAAGTAAAAGTGAGAAGCCATTAAATAAAGAGCACCCATATTAAACCCGGCCAGAATATGAGCCCCAACCTTCCTGTCCAACAATCCAGATTAAAATAAGCTTGGCATTTAAACTTCGTGACTGCCAATACGGGTTTAGCGTGGTTTTTTTAAAATATAAAGCCGCGTCTTACTAATCTTTCTAGTTATACGCCTTTTTACTAACTAAGAGGCTTAGCCCATGCGGCCACCGAAGCGGGTTTATTCAAAAGTATTGATATCTGTAATATTTATATTTATCCAATATTTAGTAATGTTGCATGGGCTGGAGGGAAGGAGGGCGCGTGGCACACAATTCTACGGGGTTGATATTATTGACTCCGTTTACTCCGAAACATTACAAATAAGCCCAAATAAGCTCCCTACGGACGGAGTCTATAGTCGATTCACCATAGGACTGTTGGTAACTGACAGCCAGCAGAGGTAAAAACGATTAAAAGATAAACATTAGAAAGAATTTTTTTGTTATGAGAGTATCTAATACCAAAAGTGACACGATACGACCTTGCAGATCAAGTGGTTTGGCGAATGGATACATGAGAGTAGATCTAGTAGCATTTGCTAGATGTCCTATGGCGAACGGACTAAACGTAGTTTTCAGTTTTGTTTCCGGGCAACATAAAAATGAAGTGTTAAAAACAATCATAGCTCACTTGAACAACCTGGTGTATTATTATTATTAGCACCGCGTCTTACTACCCGTTCGGGTTGTACGAACTTAAGCTATTGTGCAATGGTAAGGTGACTGTGAGATGAAATGGAGGACCTACAGTTTAACGTGTAATCCGAACCACAGTGGAAGCCTGGCACTACACACATTCACAAGCTGTGATTAATACACGTCTTGTCAGAGGTGAAGGAAGGGTTTGGCAATCAGATCAATCTTCCCACACGCAACCTGGTATAAGTACCGCCTAGCGTCAAGGCAACAGGAGCCAGCATGTACCATAGTATGATATGTCGCCTTCTGTTGCCTATAAGAGAACGCAGTTCCTTGCGATATTTCCAGTATGTTACAAAGATGCCAATGAGATCGATTGAGGTCATGGATTATTATTTCATTCTTGCCAAACAGGTGAAGAATCGGAGGAGACAAAATTTGTTTAGTTTCTTCTTCAATTGGGAACGTCACTATCATAGCTCTCTAACAATTTTGGAAAATTTACAACTTATTTGTGTTATTTTTATCAGTGGCGGCAGAACCTTATTTGTGTTAGCTCAGAGGGTTGGGGGAAGGAGGGGTTTTCGGGGGGAGAATGGGGAAGGGGCGAGCAAAAAAAAAATCAGTTTTAGAAACTCTTCTTCCACCCCCTATCCTCACCACACCCCCTAACCTCCTTGATAAATGTTTGAAAATTGGATGGTTCTTAAAGCTATTTGAAAAGGTCATCCTCCTAAATTTTTGAAAATTAGATTATTTTTATAAGCTATTTGGAGTAGTCTTAACCAGAATTTTTTTTTAAATTTAAATGTTTCTGGAATTTATATGGAGTAGTCTTCCATTATCAAATTTAAAAAAAATATTGATGACTCTAGAAGCTATTTTGAGTAGTACTGTGCCCACATTGAATAAGAAAAAAAATTGATGACTCTAGAAGCTACCATTTTAAAATGGTCATTCCCTAGAAATTTTGAAAATTTGGTTGCCCCTCGTAGTTATTTAGAGTGGTCCTCACCTTGATGTTTTCCGACAATTAGATGCCTCTATAAGCTATTTGAAGTTGGTCTTCTCAAGCAATTTATTTTTCAATTTATGTCTTTGGATTCTATTTGGAATTATCTTTACCTAAATATTTTTGAAAACTCGATACTTTCAGAAAATATTTGAAATTATCATCTGGACTTTTTTTTAGTTATATGGATCTGGAATCTATTTTGAGTGGTGCTTTCCCAGCAAATTTTAAAATTGGATGCTTCTAAACAATTTGAAGTGAACTCTACATTAAACATTTTTGAAAATTGAATGCAGTTTGCAGTTTGATATAAGTCGTTCAGCTTATTATTTGAGAATATTAAAAGGTGGTAAACACCTATGGTGAGGTAATTTATGCCAGGAGGAGCAATGATTCCCACCCACATCTCACTCCGCGGTTTAACTGTCATTGATTTTTGGAAATTATATTTTTTTTAAGGCTATTTAGAATAGTTCTCCCTCATTTTTTTTTTTTGAAATTTCGATTCTCTTATGAGCTATTTGAGAAATTTTTGGGATTTGGATGACTCTCTCTTTAAGCTATTTTAAATCACAATCCTCCCTTTATTTTTTTATTTTGATTTTTTAAAAGATTTGTAAGGAATATTCCCAGATAAATTTTTAAATGTTTGGATGCATCTAGAAGTTATTTAGATTTCTCTTCGCCTGAATTTTTCTTGATAGTTAGATGCCTATAGATTCTAGAAGCTATTCGAAGTGGTGTTCGGCAGTTAATATTTTGAAAATGGTATCTTCTTAGAAACTATTTGGAATGGTCGTCTCTTGAGATTTTTTTTTAAATGCCTCAAGAAGATATTTGAAGTGGTCGGTCTTCCACCAACCAATATTTGAAAATTCAATGCTTTTATAATCTATTTGCAGTGCTCCTCACGTGAAAATTCTTCAAAATTACACGAGCCTGCTATTTGGAGTGGTCTTCACCTAGAATTTTTTTAAATGTAGGTGGATACACTATTTAGAACGCTCATTTGATTTTTTCTCACAGTTAGATGCATGCCTTTAAAAGCTATTTTAAGTGGTCTTTTCCAGGAAGTTTTGAAAATTTGATGCATCTAGAATTAATTTGGAGTTGATTTAAAGCCATATTTCAGCTAAATATTCGATAATAACAGAGGATTTAAAATGTGTCTGGCGGGGGTAATCACCAACTTATTTTAGGGGAGAGAACTCTTTCCAGGAGGCGCTAGTGCCCCCTTTGCCTCCTGTTGCCTTTGTGTCAAGCCAATTTAAGGGCATCCGTTAAAAATAAATAGCGCAAATTTGCCAGCTTGTACAGTTTCTAATAAAATGCTTTATATTATTACTGATAAATAGAAAAGTACAAAGTACGCCTACCTAAAAGGAATGAAGGCGCTAGATTTAAAATGAAGTGTACATTGTAAAAAGAACGAATCGAGATTACAATAGACATACAAGATAACATATTTGTTATGTGTACATATAAAGTTATTTAAATTGTACTTTTTGCGGCAAAAATTTGATAAAAGAGTGGATTGTTTAAGTATAAAACAAATATATAATTTTATAAAGGAGTGTGTTGTTTACCTATACAACAAAGTGAACATTCACGCGTAGATTAACATTTAAACATAGATTTACAAATCTAATAAAAGTGAGTGAGAATTTTTCTTTTATCTAAAAATGTGCAGTGCATAACGATTCAGTTTATAAACTCATCAACCTACGAAAGCTTTATCAATTAAAATTATATTTAGAAAGTATCCAAGTAAATAACTTAACTGAGCTTTCTCCTTGTACTTTTAATAAACCCCCACAAATGTTTATGTTCACTAAGCAAATTGATTCAAAATCCCTTTTTGTTTAACCCACAGTAAACTACTAATCAGAATGGAAAAAAGGGGGGGTGGAAGTAGTGTACTAAGCAACGCACATGCTTAAACAAAGAGATCAATTTAAAATAATTCTTGACTTTATTGATTACATCATTTAAATAAACAATTTTAAACAAATTAACTTAGTAAGAATATAAATGAATAAAAAAACATTCAGTTTGCGGCTGAACATAATTTAATTTTACTTTAAACTAAATGTAATTTAGTCCAGAAGGTGTCCCTGGGACAATGTTTTTCTGAGAGCACCGTGTTTAATCGAACGTCAGACCAATCCATATTTTTTAAAGTCAGTTTACTAGATTTTTTTTTACTTAGGTTAAATGTTTGACCTCGACATGCTATCTAGTGTTAATATTACGCCTATACGTATAGACAAGTTACTTTTGAAAAGAGACCTTTCTATGCGTCTTATTAGTGTGACAGATTTCAAATTACATTTCCTTGGTGGATTTTGGGTATCATTAGTAATTTATTATTTGCCTTGGCACTTTATATCTGTCTCTTCTCCAAATAAAAATATATAAAAAAAAAGCTAACCAGGTTCAAGAATTATTTTTACAACTCGTGAACTTGTGTTTATAAACTGACACGCCGCGCGAAAGACATGATGCTGAGGCGACTATTTGGCATTCTCTCCCCTTCGCAGCACCGAAAGGTAAATGTTACTACACCAAGCTAAGTTAGGGCAACTGTAATCTTACCTGACGACTTTGTTCACTGGATACATTCCTTTATGAAAGTACAGGTTGTCTGAAAATTAGTGATGGATCATTTAAAAGTATTTTCCCCAAGAAATAAATAAACATAATGCCAGAGTAAAAAAACCCCTCAAAATATGTAATTTTATGTATTATATTGGAAAATATGTAGAAATCGGTAGAATAAGTAAGAATAAATTGAAACAGAAAATACAGTCCCAAACATTCACCGACATTTCGCTTTTAACAGCTGTTCTAACTTAAAAAATTAAAAGTACATATTAGAACAGCTGTTATATGTAGCTTTTAAAATAATATAATTTCCAAAAATTAATGACAGTTAAACCGAGGAGTGAAATGTGGGTGGGAATCATTGCTCCTCCTGGCATAGATTAACCTCACCATAGGTATTTCCCACCTTATTCTCAAATAATAAGCTGAACGACCTATATCAAACTGCAAACTGCATTCAATTTTCAAAAATGTTTCATGTAGAGTTCACTTCAAATTGTTTAGAATCATCCAATTTTAAAAATTTGCTGGAAAAGCGCCACTCAAAATAGATTCTAGATCCATATAACTAAAAAAAAAAGTCCAAATGATAATTCCAAATTATTTCTGAAAGTATCAAGTTTTCAAAAATATTTAGGTAAAGATAATTCCAAATAGAATCCAAAGACATAAATTGAAAAATAAATTGCTTGAGAAGACCATTTCAAATAGCTTATAGAGGCATCTAATTGTCAGAAAACATCAAGGTGAGAATCACTCTAAATAACTACGAGGGGCATCAAAATTTTCAAAATTTCTAGGGAATGACCATTTTAAAATGGTAGCTTCTAGAGTCATCAATTTTTTTTCTTATTCAATGCGAGTACTGTACTACTCGAAATAGCTTCTAGAGTCATCAATATTTTTTACATTTGTTATATATATATATAAACTGTTCTTACTTAAAGAATTAAAATATGTAAGTATCATATATATATATATATATATATAAAACAGCTGTTCTAACTATATATATATATATATTCAATATAAAATATTATTAAATAATCTGATAAGAAATAATATGAAATTTAAATAATTAGGCCCTATTCAAAATTGATAGCAATAAGGAAGTTAAACATTAAAATAAAACAAAGGCTAATCAGGTAAGAATTACGTAAGAAAAAAACTTTTTTTGCCTTAACGACATGTTGTAAGCAATGATTGCTACTTTCCCCTGTATCAAGTATATTTACAAAATAACCGTCTATAGAGGTGTCCATTTCTTCAAAACCTACAATCTAAAAGTCAAGTTGTAAGGTGTCCATAAGAACTAGGATCCTCCCAACCCTCTACTCCCATTCCACAAGCTACAGTCTAAAAGACAAATTCAAACGAAATGTCCTACCTGTAGTAGTTTTCACTTGCCTTCCAAAAGCTACAAAATTACCTCTAGCCTCCCCCCCCCCACCACATACCCCACAACTTCCCCCCAAGAAAGAATTCCTTGATTCGAAGCCGCCGCGGATAGGTTGACTACTGGTGGCAGTAAAAGAGGCGCTAGAAGATGTAATGGATTGAAAGAAAAGTGGGCGTAAAAAGGGACCAGAAAAGAAAGACAATAGAATGTGGACTGAATTCAGACAATATCCGTAAAAAAAAAAAAAAAGA
>CABFOV010000595.1:4902-81464 GCA_902141375.1 Timema poppense | reverse complement strand
AAAAAAAAAAAAAAAGAGAGAAAAAAGAAGAAGAAATACGGGAGGTCAGAAAGACAAAACTTTAGGTTATTACTGAACTTGAGAGAGAAGGGGGGAGGGGGAAGGAAGATAAATTATTAGAGGAAATGAAATAGAAAAAGGTCTACATTGATTGAGTGAAGAGGAAACAAATAATAAAGAGAAGAAGATAAAAACGATTACCGTAGTGTACGTTTGGATCTCTTATTAAACCCTATTCCGTTCTTCCCTCATGGAATCGATTGTGGAAATAGTGACACAAAAAGAAGAAGTCTAAGTGCGTTCACAGCTTCGTAAAGTTATTATATCACATTATTCTTTACTTTTCAAAACAAAGAGCTATAAAATATCCTCTGCAACGTATTCATCATAAGAGGGCTAGGCTTGTTTCGATGCCGTATCCTGTTGAAGAGTATGATCATAGATTATATGGTATAGTCGCCTACTATACGGATACTACAATTCTGGCCCCCATTTTCAGAATGGTTGATGTTAGTAGCCGATCTCAAGAACGATTAACCGAGATATTAGATTCACGATTATGCTTGTACAATTTGTTGTTATCAAAGTGCGATTTTCACCATTTAGAAAATGGGATCATTTTAAAAGTTTTATTTTAAAACGCGTTTTAATACCCGTCTCGATTATACACATTTTATTTCGCTTAAAGAATGAGTATGAGGAAGGTAAAATGTAAAGGAAGTGTACCCAAACTTAAGTGAATGGAGAGTGGGAAACCCTTTAGAAAAAACCATCCTCAGTTAAGTAGCCTTGGTAAGAGAGAAATTATGGGAGATCTGGTGGTCTAGGGGTAAGGTGTCAGACTTCTGTGCTGGCGGCCGGGGTTCAATCCTCGGTCCCGGCACAGATTTATCTGATTACCAAACCCTTCCTTCACCTCTGACAATACATCTTGTGAATGTGGGGAATGCCAGGCCTCCACCATGGTTCGGATTCCACGTTAAACTGTAGGTCCTCTATTTCATCTCACAATCACCCTACCATTACACATTAGCGTAAGTGCGTATAATCCGAACGGGAAGTAAGACGCGGTGCTAATAAGAATAAGAGAGAAATTGACCCGCTGACGTTCAACTCTAACGCGATATTTAATTATAGGATGGGTTATTTCAAAATATGGTTGACGCCAAAATAAAGTATGATTCCAACAGGTCACTTTATCCTTAACCATCCTATAGTGTGAGTTTTATTACCAGAAAAAAGAAAGTGTGAAAATGTGACATTAGCTCATTTTAAAGCATATTTACAAAGCTATGAGACTAGATTTGGTGAAAAGGAGCTCTAAATTTACCCTTACTCTAACAAATAAAGATATTTTTTTGAAGGCTCACTCACAAAAAATGTAAAGATTTTTGAAAAATCTCAAGATAAAGAGCTGCTATAAGAAGTTTCATAGTTTTCTTTCCCCCCCTTGCTTATCGATATAACAGAGGGTGATTGTCGGTGAAAGGCGAAAGGTAGTATAAGCTTAATCCTAGTATACAAGTAGTAACCACCTCACTCTCCTTATTTTACTGTCTATAAGCCACAAAAATTATATTTTTTAAATAAAAAAATATTTTAAAAAAATATTTAAATTTAGAAAAAATCCCTAAATTAAGAGTAATGTCGAAAATTTACAATGGTGAAATTATGGCTTACCCTTTCAGTCCTAAATTGACGGCCGAGGAGATGATAATCAATCCATTCAGAAATTTTACATCAGATATCCCAAAAATAATACTAATACTAGAGTGCCATTTTTTAACGTTACTACACATTTTCTTGATCAGCTATAAGGCGTCACCAGGTTGTTATTATTAAACCTTTGGTCACCAATGTTAATCAGACGGGGGCACGGGGGAGGCGGGTCACCTAAAGTTGAACAATAAACTTTAAAAACCTTCATGCTTGTCAGTCGCTTCAGTTCTTTGAAGTTAGATCCCGTCCTCTTAATTCCTCTAAACTTCATCTTTGTCGATTAAAGCCGGCAGACATGTCAGTGACCTTCCTATGTTTAAGGGGATAATTATTTCGTCTTTTCAGATCTTGGAGAAGAGGACGAAAGAATTCAGGGTCTAAAAGAAAAACAGAGGGTGAACTTGAGCTGTGTGCAAGTGGGTACGATAAAAATAAATGGTAGGGAACTCCGCACCGACTTTCTTACTCCGTTGTTTAAAATTGGAGATACTCACAACTCGTAATATTTGTGAAATGAAGTAATATACACTAGCAAACCCGAACAAAAATTGCATTATACCTAAGTAAAACATTTTTTGATTCCCGGTTTTAAATTTTATAATTTTATTTTTAAAGAATTAAAATCCTCACTTGTATATTGGGACAAAAAAAAAAGGATCGATCTTGAGTCCACTAGGGTCAACACTTCGTATTAAAATTTTCGAAATTTTGCACATCTTATGGTTATCGCATTGCTATTAAAAGTTCTCATTTATAAATTTAGACGAATAAAAAACGTAAATATTGAGTATCGAATATAAAATAATAGAATCAAATAGCCAATGCTATCATTTATGCATTTTAATGAGGATCGCACCATATAGATTTATTCTGAAAATTGAAAAATGACATCTGGACACGGGAATCGAACCCGGGACCTTCGACTTAGTACACCAATTCTCTTACCACTGAGCTATCCAGGATTAAATAATAGAGATATCATTGCTGTATAAAAACATAGGCTATTCCTTGAGAGGTTAAAGGGGGAAAAAAACATCAACTTTTTGAGAGACCCTCTTATTTACTTACTCTAGGCAGAGAGTCTCAGAGTGCGGTCCGGGGACCCCCAGGGATACCCGAGACTCGTTCAGGGGATCCCCGAGACTCGTTCAGGGGGTCCGTGAGTTCGTCCAGGGAATCCGTGACATAACTTTATATTTTGTAGTTCTTATAAAGTTTTATATACAAAGGGTAAATCGCTGGTATGTACTAAACACAATGGAGATGCCTTCCCATATTAAATAGCGGCGAGAAATTGAGGCCCCTTGTGCCCACATCTTTAAGAAGAACATTTGGAAGTTCACTCTTATATTAGTTTTCTCCTCAGCCAGAACAAATAACTTTAAGAAAAGGAACTAAAATATTGTATATCTTTTCCAACAACTTATTTGCGCGACCTAGTGTTTTCTGCTCTTTGTGATATGAAAATATATTAAATGACATAATCTTAATGGGGAATGAGACTTGAAGACATGGTAAATACAATTATTATAGATTGGAATGATATTTTAAAGTTACACGAGCAATTTCATTCTTCACATAAATTATTAATGATTTTAAATGTATAAAAATAGTAAAATATATTTTCTTTTCATTTTTATTTTTATTTTATTTTACATTTATTTAAATAAATTATTTTGCCTAAAAATTTAAAAATATATTACCTATATTTGTTTATTTTAATTTATATTGTAATCGAATTTACATTTTAAAATGTATTATGATTGGGTTCGCAAATGAGCTGTTCCTTATTTAGAGGGTCCTCGTGACTATTTGAGAACCACAGCTTTATGGCATTAGATCAATTATTACGGCCATTTTGCTTGTAATATTGCACAATTATTGGAAATGTAATTTAATCAAAATAGTTGAAGGCAATTTTAATAAAATCGATTTTTCTCTCTTTTTTTTCCTTAAAGAAATTACTCTTAATTTTATGGTTAGATATCCAATTTCAAAAACCTCTCGGGGAAACCCCAACCCTATGAAAACCCTAGATAACCTATTTGAGCCCGATCGGTAAAATTGTTTAGGCTCCAACAAGGTACAAACAGACGGAAATGCAAAAAACACGTTTTTGGATTGGGGGAGGGGGGTCATGAAACGTCAAAATTCATTTAAATCTCGAGCTCTATCACAATATTTTCTCTACTTGTAAGTTATAATGAAATTGACAAGAACGCATGCCCAGCGGCACGGGTTAAATTTAATTTAAAAAATAAATGGTACAGAACTCCGCAAGGACTTTCTCGCTTTATTGTTTGAAAATGGTAATATTTACTCAAAACTAGTAATATATGTGAAACGAAATAATATACACTAGCAAACCCAAGCATAAATTGCACTATAATTATGCAAAACATTTTCTTCAGTCCCTGTTTTAAATTTTATAATTTTGTTTTTACATAATTAATGTCCTCATTTGTATGTTTGGACCGATAAAAAAAGATCAATGTTGGGTCCACAAGGGTCAACACTACGTATTAAAATTTCAACTTCCGGTTTAAATTTTCGACATTTTATTAGGTGTTGCAAATGTTCATGCCATCGCATTGCTATTAAATTCCTCATTTATAAATTTTGACCAATAAAAAATGTAAACATTGACTATTGAGTCTAAAATGGATATAGATCATTGTTGTACCAACATTACTCCTAGGAGATTTAAGGAAAAACAACATAAATTTTTAGAGACTTACTTATATTTAATTACTCTATGGCATTGGAGAATTATTGCTTTAAAACTTGAGTAGTATCTTTTTACAATTAAAGCTCACAAAATTGTATTAATATTTTTGCCAATATCTCAGAAACTGTTCGATTTATAAAAATATATTTTATATAAAAGTTTTTATTATTTTTAATAGTACTACAATTTTGCAATGATGTTATTTAGTATCTCAAATAGTTGCGGAGATACGAAAGTTTCTG
The DNA here is from genome assembly GCA_902141375.1 of Timema poppense. Lineage (NCBI taxonomy): Eukaryota > Metazoa > Arthropoda > Insecta > Phasmatodea > Timematidae > Timema > Timema poppense. The sequence goes on along the minus strand of CABFOV010000595.1, from coordinate 76,775 downwards.
TTTCTGTAAAGTACCCTATAATTCATTTTTATGGTAAAATTAAAATAGCCAGTTTATTTATAATCTTAATCAACATCTATATTCGAATTTTAATCAAAATCGTTAGAGTAGATTTTGAGAAAAATCTATTTTTTCTCTTTTCGCCCTTTCTTAAACTAGTCTTAATTTTAAGTTTAAACAGACACACGTCATTGCAAATACCACTTTTTAGGGTTGGGGGGGGGTCTTGAGACTCGTACATCCATCAACATTTCAGGTTAGATAGTTTTCTTTTGCGGTCGCAATACTTTACCTTTTGTGTTCGAAAAGTTATATATATATTTATTTACGTATAGCTTTAAAGTTATTGGCTTTATAAAAATATGCTTTATATAAAGTATTTGTATTATTAAGAGACCTAAATATTTGCAACGATAAGTAATTTCATATCTCAAATAGTTTAGGAGATATTACAAAAAGAAAAAGATAATTTACTCATCAGAACGGAGCCCTTAAAGTCATTTTGCCAAAATATTGAGAGAAGCCATTTTGTTTGGAATATTTATAAATGTTTAGAAATAAAATTTAATCAAAATCATTTGAGCCGATTTTGAGAAGAAAAAAAACCTCGGGGCAACCCTATGAAAACCCTAGATATTAAATTTTAACCCGATCGGTAAAATAGTTTAGACTATAGTTGGAGGTACAGATAGACAGACGGAAAGTCAAAAACCACTATTTTGTATTCGGGGGGTCATGAAACGTCAAGATTCTTCAAAATCTTGAGATGGATAATTTTTTTTTTTACGATAGCAATACTTTCTCTACCTGTAAGATAAGGAGACAGTAATAAAACGAATTTTTTAGTTGGGAATGTTACTACTGTAAAGTAGGAATCTGGTAGAATAGACCAACTTTTTGTTTTTGCTGTCAACATTGATATTATCTACCAAAAGTGACAGCTGTAAATCACATCAATTGATGTATAAGTATAATATGTAAATTGTTGTATTAATTTTTGTAACTGTTAAAAGAGTTTCTTCCTAAAATAATTTTGCTGTAATTGAGTCATGTGTTTTCACCCCAGTCAAGACCTTGATAACGCACCGACCAATGCCAGCGCACGGCCACTAGACAGTTGAATCTCTCATATGTTCATTAGGAAACGCGACGTCATATAGCTCCTCTCTTGAGGATGGAGACACATTCCTCAATTAATAAAGAAAAGAACCGGAAAGAAGGACAGAGGAAAAGGGACTTCTGTGTGCAACAAACGGCCATATAACAGTTTGCATTAGGGCTTTTGTTTCAAAGAAACGGACAGAATAATCTGGAATGAAAGCTATATATATTATATATAGGTTTATATTCATTGTTATTAAAGTGAGGCCCTAATACATTTATTTGAAAAATTTACATAACATAAAAAAAAATTAAATATAAGATAACCCTATTAGGTGGTCACAGAGACTAAGGTGTGAGTCTCAAATAATCTTAGCGTGAAGGAAAGATTTAAGGTTTAAAACCTGGGTCGTTGTGCTGAGGTGTTTTTTACACTATTGTTTACCACTCTTCCTCCAGACATATGCAGGTGAATTTTGACGTTCCTCATGAGCCCAATAGTGTAAATATGCATAAAGCCCGGACGGGTGGTTAGACGTGGTGCAAATAAAAAAGAATATGATCGTTTAAAAAAAAATCTTAGTGAATTACAAGGTACCTGTATAGATTCTGCAAACGAGATAACGATTAGAAAAGTATACTTTTATAAAAAATGTACCCGCATTTACGTGAAGGGAACGTAGGAAACTGTTTAGGAAAAACTACCCTCATTCTATTCTGCCAGGATTCATGCCTTGATCTCCACATCAACGACAAACCGAAACAGAAGAGTTTAACGTTTAGTCTGCGTGATCATTTATGCGCGTAAAAATAAAGAGTCATCGGTTGTTTTGGTTTAAAACTCCTGAGCTTTTTTTTTAGGGAACCTCAAGGGAAATTGGTGGATAGCCAGATGTTCCCCTTAACAAAGTTTAAATGACATTCAATGAAGACTCATCACAGTCCTCCGACGTCAAGAAACAAACGACAGAAACAGGACACTTGAATACAGCCCTTCATAACTAAACAAATGAACCACGTGACGAGCCACGCCCCAACAGCATCACCCCACTCTTCGTCTACGCCAAGCAATGCACCCTGAATAAAAAAAAAAGTATGATGGGGGAAGAAGTAATTTGGCCGTCCCCTCCTTCATCTGATTTTCTACCCCTCCCTGTATTCCCCCTCTTTCCCAAAAATGTTTCGCCGGTCACATTCCCCCTTCTGAAATTAGGTATACTCCCTGCCATATGGGCTTTAACATCATTCCCAGAATTATTTATCGTTAATTTATTCTTTACATTATTCGAACGAGGTTTCTAGATAGCAAAAAAACATATATTTATATTTTCTGTGAACCTTAATGCGCGAGGAAAGAGTAAATGGTATGAGGGGNGGGGGGTGCGGGGGGCGCAGCCAAATAAATATGGCGATATAAGTAAGCATCCATTTAAGAAATATATTTATATCATTGGACACGAAACCCACAGTGCAGTCTTTAGTTTTCAAATTAATGTTGTGTTGCTCATTTAGTTGCTTACACATATAATAACATGATACAATTACAAGATTAGCTTGTGCTGATGTTGGGAACTTAAAAACTTGACTTAAAATTGCTAGCTCATTAAGAAATTAAACTGTACAAACAGAAGATCAGACTTTTTTTTTAAATAAAAATATAGAACAAGAAACAATAATGTACTAACCCACTTCGGTGGCTGCATGGTCTAACGCGCTAATATTGTGTTATACTAGACCGCCGATGACAGGGAAATCAAGGTTAGAATCTCGGTCGAGTATATTGAAAGGTTTTTTCAAAATAGTTTTCCATTCTTCCTCAACGCAAATATGGGTACAATTCCTTTAAATTAAGCTTTCCTAACACATTAGTAGAATTACTACATAGAAATAAAGCCCGAACGGGTAGTAAGACACAGTGATAAAAAAAGTATACTACTGAAAATGGAAACTAGAACGGAAGCTTAGCTTTATAAATTTTATCCAATTTTAATATTAAAATATTATAAACAATTTTTCTTTTCGTGATATTAGCCTAATTCTTTTCAGCTGGTTAAAATAGCATAACAGAAATGTTGATTTTAAAGGAATTTTGACCCACACTGGCGGGCCATGCGGTCAAAGGCGCCAGTGCCTGTAATATCGGGTTCTAGATCCTATCCGTACGTAGAGAGAATTTTTCATCCAACATCGTTCCCCTTTCTCCCTCCTAAATGCAATGGTAGGTAGGCCCTAATCTTTTTCTAAATTTTATCTAACTCGTCTCAACCTCAATGGTGCAAAAAGCAAGTGCAGGTACACTTCCTCAAACGTTTATTTTCATCTCCAACCCAATAATGTGAATTGATTTGCCCGGGCGTGCAGCAGCGAGAAGCTAAATGAACTGTGTTTAAAAAGTACAAGTTAAATACCTATAAGAAAACAGTGGCTTTTTTCCCCCTGCACACCAAAGTGACTGACCGGGAGACGACTCAATCCTCGTCCAGTGTCCGGGAATTCCTCCAGCGGCCGCAAACGTAGCAGGTAACCAGACGAGGGGAGACTTGGCAACCTCGACCGGAGCGGAACGTTCACGGTCCAGGAGTCGGGATAATGGGTTTGAGCCATCTCGGGGGGGCTCTCTCACTTCAGAAGGAAAGAGCCGCGAGGGAGCGCCGAGGTAAAACTAGGCATTAGCGTTTATACGTGAACAACAACACTGCGGACGATGTATCCTCCCCAACGCTTCCGCAGTGTTGCCAAGCTATATGAACATTAGTTACATATTTGGGTCAAAGCTTGAGGGCGCCACCTACTTGAAGAGAGATATCCTCGCATTGCGGTGTTTCTTATGGGAGTGACTGCTCTGGGAGGTTCAAAAAACCCCATTAAGACACTCCTAAATTAACTTTATGAATGTATGTTGTGAACTAGTTAAAAACTTACTTCAATTGTTTGAATATAGCTGGATATATTATTATTTGAAGTATTTAATGTGCCCTTCTTGAACCTACTATATAAGCACACACACGCACAGGGCAGTCCTTAGCAGACGTGGGGCCTTGAGTACATTTCGTTTGCGGGACCACGGTTATCTCCTCCGCCTCTCCCCTACCCTATATTTAATCATAGTAAAGAATGTGCACTTAAAGGTTTTAATCTGAACAAAGCAACGCACCTGTCAAAAAAACCGAACACCGGATGAAAATGTTTTTGTTGCTAACTAATTATTTTATCTAATAATTCGTCATTTCGCCAGAAAATTCGTTTTTTAAATTTAAAACAATCTAATTTAAGCTTGACGAGATTTTTTAAACTATATATTAGAAATGTAAGGTTTCTATTATATTGGGACATTTTATACTAGAGATATTACGATACCTGTTTTTCTCAATTCCAATTCTTAAGACTAACCTCGATTCTTCGATTCTCGATTCCGATTCTTGAACGTTTCCTATTCCGTTATTTTTCCAAGCATTATTGTATAGAAAATCTAACGTGCCTGATACCCTACTCCCCCCCTCAATGCGAAACTTGGACTCGACCATTCCACATGGTCGTTTGAAACTTTAATCTCACTATCTTATAGATATTTATTAAACATACTAAAATTCTTCAAAACTAAAAGTTCTAATAAACTCTAAATTAATTAAATAAACTGTGGATTTTTTTAACGGAAAGAAGAACACATTTCACACATTACAAAAATTTTCGAGTCGTCCATCATAACTGATCCTACGTACTTTATCTCGCTAGAAATTAGTGATGCCGTTTTGGCAACGATATATCTATAATCTATTGAATTAAAATAAATATAACATATTTTTTTGCTCCATTTTTTTAACTACTTCAATTTTTTGTTTTATTTTTATAAAACTTGTCTTATTCAAAGAGATAAATAAAACATTAAAAATTGAAAAGCAACAAAGAATATAATTACAAGAGAAAAGCCATTTTAATTTGCTAAGAATATCGTAGCTTTCTATATACACGTTGTAATATATCAATTAATAATAGATATATCGATATATTACGGAAACTTTCCATTCTAGTCTACGTATTATATATCAAATGTTTGTTTAGAATCGATTCATATATTCTGACAGTCTCACTTAACTTTACTTTTACTTTTAAAAAAGTGTGTCAAAGTTGTTAAGTTTTTTTACCTCTTTATACTGTCATAATTTCAGGTCGTATTATATTCGAGACCCTTTATTTTTCATGTAGAACATCTCAAAATGTTTGGGTCATATATGTCAGGACCGTACTATATTCGGGCCATTACGGTATATTTACAATTTTCCCGTATTTAAGTCAAACGGCAACTAAATTAATATGAAAGATAATCGATTATTACCTATTTTGAATATAGACGTTTTGTTTAGGTGCCAGTTTTTATTGAAATCTAAAAATCTAGTCGCGAGAATCGTAATATTAAGATCGATTCTCGATTCTTTAGATACCAGCAAGAATCGAGGGTTTCGAGGAATCGAGTTTTATAACTCTAGTTTATACCTTTCTCCTTCATTTTTATGTGAGCCATATTTTTAATAAGTAAACCACTCTTTAACGGCGTTGCCTACTTGAAAATGTCGACGCTAATTTGCAAATCGGGTTGCTCAGAGGTCAGCCTCAACGTTATACACACGGCCGGTCAACTGTCATGTTAAGTTTCCAACAACGATTGTGACGTTACATGTGGTTGTGGGTAATACTCAAGGCCATAGCCATGAGGAGGAAGGTGGGGATAAATTTAAAAAATACTGCTTTATTTACAATTTTAACTATACCAAAATAAAGACACAAGGAACTATTTAAATACTCACCACCATTTTGGTGCTTGGGTACATTTTTAAAATATATATTTATTCTTTGTTTATTCAGGCAACAAAGCTGGGCAGACAGACAGACCTATGTCAAGATATTTACAATAGATATAAGAAGTATTAGGATGGTATTAGTGAGTGTGAAGAGAATTATGTAAAGGGGTAGGTCTTTGAGATTAGGAAAAAGCAAAACCATTAAGCTTGAAACTACGGTGGTTCCGAGTAAAAGTACACTTTGTAAATGAGCCACAAAGAAATAGGAATGAGAGGGAGGGATTGGAAAGAGGGGGACTTTCAATCACCAACTTTTTGAGAACAGCATACCTGGAGATAAGGCCAAACTTGATTTTTGTCTGAAAAATGACAGATTAAAATTATTAGTCAATAACATGTCAGCTGTGATCAAAAAGTGGCAGGCAGACGTAAAAGGCTTGGCAGGCGCCATGGCGTCCGCGGGTATAGTGTTGGGGACCCCTGCTTTAAGCACTATCATACATAGGGCCAGTTGCATAGTCAATCTTAGTACGCCTAAAGTGCAGCTCTACACTAAATACAAGACGACAGCTACCTAAACTCGAATAGAATGGGCTACTTTCACATATGAAACTGGCCCATTCCATTCTTGTCTAGGTAGGTGTCGTCTTGTATTTAGTATAGCGCCACACTTGAGGCGTACTAAATCTGACTGTGAAACTGGCCCTTAGACGCCAATGCGCGCAATAGAAATAGGCGGTAGAAATGAACATTGAGCAGTTCACCTTTTTAGACCTCTAATTTACCTGCTGATATCACTTCCCCTTTTCCAATGACGAGTATAAACACCTACTCTATCATTTGCTCATTTGACAACATTGACAATCAATTCAAAATTATATTTTTTCTTACTTATTATTGAGAGAGATATTCTTCGATAATTTTCATCCCAGCAAGAAGAAACCTATACTTCATTCACGGTAGGAGTTTACCTCTGAAAGGTCTTTTTTCCTACCAATATCCTACTATATAATAGATTTCTGGTAGGGAAAAAGGCCTTTCAGAGGTAAACTCCTACCGTGAACGAACTTTACAAACTATTTTCGAGAATAAACGAAATAACCTGAGTTTTAAATTATTTTTAATCGGTTTGGAAAAAACTACTTTAAGACCAAAAACATAATTTTATGGTGAGGTGGGGGTATTTTTAGAATTATTTAAACCCCACCGGATAGAACGTAAATGAATTAGATGGGGAATCCTAGCTAGACTTAGCGTGACGTCACAGGTAGACAATGTCCTCAAATGACGCCGGGATATTTGGACGTCTGCAAAGTGTCTTATTACTAAGGTAGGCGGTGGTGTAGAATATAAACTTCGTTATGTAAGCTATACAATGGCTAAGAATGTTTTAGAGAATACTTATTTTTTTGTCAATATTGAAAGCTACAGACTCTGTAAGAATAAATGTACAACATATGTTTTCCAATCAGTAAACATCTGGGAACTAGCTAGGACCATGTTTATATTTGGCGAATGGTTTAGGTTAAAAGGGTCATATTTATAGTGTAATCTCGGGAGTAAGTCAATCTACCCGTATACGAATGGATAAGTAGCTCAGGTCAAGGTATTTAACATATTCTGGGAGTCGACCTATCTACCAGTTTACAAATAACAAGTTATATAGAATGGACAATTGGATGACCTCCAAATATCGACTGTAAATAAGTGCCTATGTTATGTGTTGATACACTGTGTTTGGAAACTGACCGTCAAATACGTCAAAAGTATGTAAGCAAAATAAATATACAGCAGGTTGAATACAAATTCTACTCGCATTGGTATATTAACGTCTAGGACGTTAGATTTTTATGACACTTCAATGCCTTTGACAGGGATTCTAGTGCCTGGAGGGTGTTCTGAAAGTTATTTTACCCAGTTTACCAATATGATTTTCACAGCCCCCCTTCTCGCTTATGAGCGTACACTTCCTAAAGTGATCCTTCTTCTCCTTGTCTTATGTGAAGAAGTTAATAACCCCTCTGGGGAAATTACTAGTATAATGATAAATAAATAAGTTTGAAGCAAAAAGCTTATTGATGAGTATTATCAAGAACGGCATTAAATTCTTGGAACATTGATGTGATAATAAAATATTCAGTCTGATATAGATAGAAAGACACTTTTAAAAGAATAAAACACTTTTTTTTTCTGCCAGAATTTATGACTTTTTTTTTTAGCACCACGTCTTACTACCCGTTCGGTTTAATTTTTAATGTACTAATTACGCTAATGGTTTTAGAAATTAAGTTATATTTGCGTAAAGATCAGAAAACAATTTTGGAAAAATATTCCCAGTACATCCGACCAAGATTTGAACCTCGATCTCTCCGCCATCGGTAGTCTAGTCTACTGCGAGAGTAGCGCCTTAGACTCAGACCATACGGTCACCAACGCGGGTAACATTTTATTATTTTTATGTCTTATGGTTACATTTGTTGATCACATTGCTTGACGTATGAATACGTGAAAGTTAATAAAGGCCTAAACCATTTTTTGACAGTTTCTTCCAATGAAAATAGGACTAATTAACTCAGATGCATCTTTGCTTTACATCCATTACTGTCAATTTTTTATTCAAGCCATATACTTTCCCCCGCCGGCTTGCTAGGCCTGTTTAGCTTCATATGCCTTAAACTCAAACTTAAAACTAAAACAGATACAACATCCAGTCCCCGGACGTTCATTTATCACTATGAAAGGTTAAGCCCACGCAGTATGATTTTGGTGAGACATGACTTTCAGAGCCATCCGCCGGGAAATTTGATTCAACAATTAATAGCCAAATAGCTCACCGGCCAGGTATAAGATTTGTAATATGAGGCTTTCCTATGTGAGGCCCCGGTGCACAGCCAGTCCCAACTTGTTCAGGTTACCCACCCAACTCCCGCAGGTAAACAAGACCAAAGAGGGGAGGTAGCCCGGCATGTTGTCAGTCCCTGCTGACTCGGAACAAGAGAACGCACACTGGGTCATTCCCCGACAAACTACCGGGTGTACCACAAATTTCTTCCATAATTGCAATAATTATCATGTTCCCTGTGGACACAATCAAGCTAGTGTAAAGAAGAGAAGGAATGCAAAATTTAGAGAAAATACATCAGCAATTTCGTTTAGTGAGAAACCATTTTTAACAGAGAGTAGTTCAATCGGCCGGGATTCGAAAACTCAACCTTCCCAATCCCGGCGAACCCGAATAGATTGACTTAAAACACCTGCTTCTCGGCATGGGTTTTTCGTGCTTAGTTCGGTATTTATTATTATTATTATTAGCACTGCGTCTTACTACCCGTTCGGGTTATACGCACTTACGCTAATGTGTAATGGTAGGGTGATTCTGATATGAAATGGAGGACCTACAGTTTCACGTGGAATCCAAACCACGGTGGAGGCCTGGCATTCCTCAAATTCACAAGTTGTAATTTATACAAGTCTTGTCAGAGGTGAAGGAAGGGTTTGGCAATCAGATAAATCTGTGCCGGGACCGAGGATTGAACCCCGGACCACCAGCACAGAGGTCCGACACCTTACCCCTAAACCACCAGTTCACCATTAGTTCATTAAAAGTTGACTATTATCAAACAAACGATCAATTATTATGATGTAATTTGATAAACTTGTAGGCAATCATAAAAACGTGTACATAATTTGACGATAGGGCGGGTCGTAATATTCTTGACAATGTTTAATTATATTTAGAGAAAATTCTATTTAGTTGTGTGTTGTATATAGATTTTTTCACAATTCAAAATAACTCTACCCCTATAGATTTAAATGTATATATTAATGTACAATTTGATTAAATTTAATGTTTTCTCTGCCATTAACTATTTTCAAAACATAGATATAAATTAATAACGCATGAATACTTGTTTTAATAATAGCTACTAATGGGCAGGTAAGGCGGGGTTTATATTCATGTATAACACAGGGTGTCATATGATCAGCATAACGAACCCTCCGGCCAATAATTTCAGTTTTCTAGACCAGTACCACTACTTTTTCGTTCAAGTAGTTCCACATTTCCTCAAAATACTAAGTTTGACCCCGTTCCAGACTAAGTGCTTCACATAAAAATCTGTAAGCACCGGGGATCAAACCAGGAACCTCTGGATATGTATTCAGGGACTCTGACCACTATAAAGAGGCAATAAATACTCTTGAAATATTTTAATCAAAAGTTTGAGCTATTTATTATTTATCAATCATATATATATTTTGTAATTTATCCGTGTCAAAACTAATTTGAGTCAGCTACGTAGGGGATCCCGAAATGTTACGAAATAAGTTAAGGGTTCCTACAAACGAAGATGGTTGGGAAACGATGCTCTAGCCAACTAAAATACAGCAAATGGAAATAATCATCCGTTCATGTTTGAAATGCCTTACTTATTTATTAAGGTTAGGAATGTAGGGGAGGTGGGGAAAGGTCAGTATTTTACATTTTTATAGCGAAACTTTTTTTTGGTAAAATAAATCAAATATTTCTTCGATAGAAACCAAGAATTTAATTGTCTTCCCATGGTTACCTCAACATTTCTTGAATATATGTCAAAGATGTCCTGGAATTTAATGACAACTTTTTTCTCTTAAGGTGCGGCAGAAGGGAGCGTGAGTAATTTTACAGTTTTTAGAGCATTTCATTTTTTTGGCTAAATAAATCAAATATTTCTTCATTAGCAACATAGAGCTTAGTTTTCTGCACATTCTAATATCAACAGATCTTGAATATCCTTCAAGGGTGTCCTGGAATTTTGTCAAAACTTTTTAAATAGAGAGAAAAGTTTTGACAAAATTCCAGGACACCGTTGACAGATATTCAAGATCTGTTGATATTAGCATGTGAAGAAAACTAAGCTCTATGTTACTACTGAAGAAATATTTGATTTATTTTGACCCCATGCAACTGTCATGCGGCTAGTGTCGCTCGGTCTGTTGCGGCCCTAGCCGTGCGACTCCAGCCACAGTCAACTGTCGCAGCTTTGACAACGTACCATAAGACGACTGCACAGGTAGACTGGGAGGCGAGGGTGGTGGTGTTATATTAGGGGTAGATAAGAGAAAAATAACATACGATGCAATAACACTAATAATATAGTAAAGGGTTATCAATGTTGCCAGCAAAAAAAAGTTCTAAAGGCCATTTCACATTGGTTTCCGTGATTGGACGTTTTGTAAGGATTGCTTCCCAGCTTATCAAATGGGGCAATTCACACTGGCGTCCACGGTGTCACGGAGGAACAACCGAAGTGTCCGCGGTACGGACGTTTTCAGATCACTCTCCGGGTGATCAGTTGGGCGTCCGCGTGGACGTTTTGGACTAAGCATGCGCAGTGGCGCTTTGAAGAGCACGTGATTGCCTACACTACACTACAGTATAATACAGTAGCCCCATGGCTTCTTTGGTGCTGACTCACAGCTCACAGCTCACAGCTCACAGCTGACTTCTGACAGTCAACATTTAGACATATACCTCAATTTTGACTGTCAGAAGTGACAGCTGCTGTGTTTGCAGATCATTTGGTTCGGCGTAGGGGTATATAATTTGGTCTGATAACTTTAAAAAGCCGTCAGTTGTCAGTCAGCACCAAAGAAGCCACGAGGCTACTGTAACTCAAGTTTGTAGGCATCAAAAATGTTCACGGACGTTTGGTTGCAGTATGAATTGGCACGTCCATGGCCATTTATTTTGTCTATGGTTACTGTGGACACCGCGGAAGCCTGTGTGAAATGGCCTTATGTCTCTCCTCCAACAAGAATAACTATACTATACAAATGTAGGCCTGCTTTTGTTAACGATAGTGCATTTTTTTTTTTTTTTGCAATATTTCAGAAACTTAAGGTGGGAGTGCGAACGTGAGTTAAGGGCGATATTTTCAGAAGAAACAAAGAATTTACTTTTCTTAACATGGTGATATCAACCGTTCTTGAATAGTAGACCTACATGTCATGAGCAGTAGTGGCATTAGATGATAAACTTTTTACATGACGAGAAAAAGCTGTCATTAAATTCTAGGAAACCCTAGTGACAGATATATTCAAGAACTGTTAATATCACCATGTGAAGAAAATGAGACGATATGTTTTCACTAAAGCGATATTTTATTTATTTTGGCGAAAAAAAAGTTTTGCCATAAAAACTTTAAAAACCCTGCCCTAAACTCACGTTCGCTACATCTCCACCTTAACACCAGAGATCTGTTGAATGTATTGACCTATTTACCGCCCGGTCACACTTTGCAAACACTTCAAATAACCACAGTGATTCTGAATCAGAACTATCGAGAAAGCAAGACCAACACTTTTAACAGTAAGCAGCGGTTTCTTTAGAAAATAACATGTTATACCAATGAACATTCTTTGATAAATCCAACGGTTACACCCTCCAACGCGGTAATAAAAAATATAAACAAACCATCTATAATAAAATTGCCAAGTTCATGAAAAGAGACAGCTTTTGGCTTACTTCGTGCATCACGCGATTAGTACGCTTTGATCTCATGAATCAGACAAACTAATGAATAATTCACGGGATAACTAGAAGTAGAAACTAGTTTATAATACTGAAGAAGTCAGTTAATTTATACTACACCATGCTACCAGCTTTCCCTCAATCTTAGTAACGGAATAACTAACAAATCACTATGTTGTTTGAATGTAGGCACGTATTTTCGGGGACAGCCACTGTATGGAATCAGAGAAGATAGCTGTCTTGTCGTTTATATGTTAAATAATAAATACCAGTAAACCCTTGCAAAACTTTCGCACATTCAACCTCCCCCGTACCCCTATTAAAATGATTTAGCCTTTTGTTTGGTTCAGCGAAGTGTATACACCAAATAGCAAAGAGTTAATTTTCGGTAATTGATATAAAAATATTGTTAATTTTTCTTTTAACTTGAATTTTAAACAATGTGTTTTAATGCAAACTGAGTATGCTATGTCAGAAGTCGGTAAAAAATCATATCCACTGATACCTTATTAATCACTGCAGGCTTTGTATTAGTTGAGAAAGAGGGATGTTGACAACCAAAATGATTCTATAGTCATGTTTAAAAAAAAATTACTTTGGGACCGTGTTAATAAAGTAAGCCTATATAATGAAGCGATTTATACTATAAAAGTGATAGTATACGGTAAAAGAAAATAGTGAAATAGTATTCGCAATGAATCCATACATGTAATAATACAATATTGCAATAGTAAGACATAGGGTAATTATTTTGAAAAGGAGGTACTTGGGATGGCTTTGTATTTATAGGAATAATTTATTTTCTTTCGAATTGCAACAAATCTGGCAGTATATCAGTTGGGGACCTCTGTCTTTTTTGGGTAAGAATCTTCACCTTATTATAGAGGCTTAAAGTAGGGCGATGGATTTGTATCTTGTACTTTATTTGATTTGCATTGGGACAAGGGATCTATAGCAATAGCAAGACTTGTTTTTATTCTCGCGTTACGTCTTAGTACCATTTCGGTTGTATTAATAACGTTAACGTGTTAGGGATTAATATGGTTAAATTAAGAGGAACTGTGCTCGCATTCCATGTAGAAAGAGTGGAAAACCATTTAAGAAAAGCCACTCTTAGTATACCCGACCTAGATTCAAAGCCCGATCTCCCCATCAACGGCAGACTTGTCTATTGCAAGTGTGACGTCTTTGATCATTCGACCATCGAAGTGGGTTAAGACTTGAAGTGCAGTTACCAAGCTTGTCACGAAACGACTTGCAAGTCCACGTGGGCCTTATCCGCGTCATCAAAGGCATTAGAGCCATAGTGCACTTGTAAAGGAAGGTAAGGGCCAAAATTCCGGTCGGGGTAGTTTTCCATAGGCCTGTATGATTTCATCACTAGTTAAGGTGTAATTCCTCAAAAGCAGTCTGTTCACCCTAACTTCAATGAATGAGCTAGTATTATAACCTCTTGGCACGTAGAATATCATACTTGTCTGGTCTAATTTTCCAGTGACGCGTAAGTAAGGATTCGAATCCCGATCGGATGTGAGGTGTTTATTTCACGAATTATTTCCCAATTTCCCACACTAGTTCTTCGCAAAAGTAGGTATATATCCTCTAAATTCTACCTTTCTCATTCCTACCTCGGGATATCTCTTATGGGAGGTAAGACGCGGGTCACTCACTACACATAAACGCCTCTATTTTCAAATCACCCTGTGTTTACAAACCTTGTCTTTGTTAACAAATGAGTTACGCTGTGAGTCAGGTCGGTTGTTTTTTTCAGGTGCTTGCAAAGAAGCGCCTACACAGGAAACACCTGTCTAAAGATAAACTAGTTCCTTTAAAAAAATGCTGTAAAGGAGAGTGAGAGACATGGTCAGGAAACTAAATGGAAAATGTTTATTTAAGTTTAAAAATATATATATTTACTTTCCAATAATTATCATAATATGAAATACAATATAGTAGGATTCTGGTAGAATAAAACTTTTATAAAATATAAGGGTAAATTTTTGTGATCAACATTGATTATATTTTACTGTATTACTAGTATTATTTTATAGGTAAATTATTGATAAATATTACTATCAAAAGTGACAGCTGCAGATCACATGATGAAGTATAAACTATACATTAAAAGTTTAAAACAATGAGTAAATTATTAAACCATCAAAAATGTATTTTCTTCTCCAAGTCTAACCACATAAAATTAATGTGAATAAAAAACTAGGTCTTAATCAATTTCTTTAGAAATAATTCTCAAATGACTACACGGAAATATCTTAATAGAAGACCTAAAGTCCAGGAAACAGGATTGAGAGTTCGAAATTTATGGAAAAGTAATAAATGGGTGTTCCTCTTGAGAAAGAACGGTAAATTAAAATCTGAAGGTAATATTAGCCAAGATGCAACCGGTTGAGGATCAAACTCTGACCCTGTTATGTGTGCCCTTCTAAAAACGTGATTTATTAACTAAATGTCGAGTTTGGTGGCAATGAACTCAGAAATCAAGGAAGTTATTCGAGTTTCAAGATTAAAACAAAGTGTATCAGTACTTTATTAACTCAGCCATAAGCCTCTAACGAGGGTTCATAACTATTTAATCGAAGAGGTAGATATATGGAAGATAAGATAGTGTTAGAGAGAATGAAAAACTGTAATATTTATTATTTTAAACACCCAGTGAATCAGGCTGAGTCAATGGCAGTCCAGTCGATCGGAAGTCTGATTGGTGCCTTACAATGTTTACCGTACCCTTAGTACGAGTAATATTATTAAATAGAAGCAAGATTGTTTTCGTAGTTATAACTATTTTAAGTATACCCTGATTTTGGTTGGAGGAACAGTAGAGAAAATTCAAACATATTTCTTTGCAACCAACAGTGATAAAATTGTACTATATTTTTTGTGTTATTTTATAGGTATTGTTAGTATCGACCAAAAGTGACAATTGCATATAACATTACTTGGTTTATGAATATATTAAAATTGTTTTAGTAAATTTAGTAACAAGCTTCTAATGTTCTTCCTATTAAAATCATACTTTATCCACAACAAGTCTAGGGTACCCTGGTTTGAAAGACCGCATGTGATAACTTGATTTTTGAGGCACCTTTAAGAAAACACAAACCTATTTATTTTCGGTCAATATTTATAACATTTTACCCATATTATTTGTGTTATTTCTAAATATTAATAATATCGATCAAAAGTGACATATAAATATCACATTACTTGACGTATGAATATGTGAAATTAGATCTAGTAACTCTCTAGCTGCCAAACATGTTCATCCATTAAAAAAAATTGGGGTATAGTTTTACATCTCAGATGTAAAAGTATAAGAAAAGCCGGCAGCCTTAACTTCACCATTAATCGATTATTATAATATTCAAAGAATGAAATAAACCCATAGATACCAATCATGTCCATGGTTTGACATTGTAACTAATATTCTTGTTATATGTAATTGAGAGCAACAGTTTAATTGGAAATTGTCTTTGTCTCAAAATAAAGCGGATGACAGAATTTACGAGTGCCAAATCGATTATTTGTAAGAAACATAGGCTGCATTCCCTTGATAAACCAGTTAAAATTTTTGCAGAAATTAGATTTTTATAAAATATTTTCACTGCTAGGCAAGTTCCATTACATAGGCCTTGTTTGTTGCTTAGTATCTAAGTAGTCAAAGAACGTTATTACACGGTCTACTTTTAAGTTTAACTTGTGAGCTTTAAAACTATTTTAAAACTCTATTAAATAGTGACCTTTTATCTCATCCCTATAGTCTACTGAGCTCACACTAATGTAGCAATGAACCTCTCCTTCTAACATACTCAATACCATCTCATTTATTTGAAAAACTTTGTCATTCGCAAACACAGAATTACCATTTTAAGTATTAGCTGAGATCAGCCGTGTGTCAATACTTCCTCAGGCACTTCTATGATATTTTCTTTAATATTGTATTTTTCAATTTTTCAATTTTACGTCACCCAACTGCGTTAGCCAATGACATAAGTTATAGTCGATTTCCCCAAACATTACCCGAAGTCATCCCCAACAGTAAAACCTGTCTTCCAAACGGTAAATGATTACTTACTTTAGCCTATTCTGCAACAAATGATTGACTGCATATTTTACATGGCTTGGGGCCAAGGCTGGTGACCTTTGATGACGGTTACATCAATCAATGTATTTCTAACGCGAGTTTTTGTTTGCGCTCAGCGTCAAATACATGCTGCTGCAAACTTTTTCTTCCTTTTTCATGTCAGACTTATCTTGGATGATTTCCAGAAGGTGATGTGGAGGTTCCTTCTGGTTAAAGTCTTCCCACTTTCTTCCATGCAAAATCAGTGTGTTCTGCACATCGCGGAAAGCCAAATTTTCATAATCAAAACATCAGGGAGCATGATTATCAAGTTTCCTGGCAAAATCCCCAGTGAGAATATTAAAGAAAGTTTTTCCCAGATTCTTATTAGGTTAAGCTTATGAACCAGATACACAAATTAATTCAAAGAGTTGCATGAAAAAGTACGGCGTTTTCACTAAAACAGCTATTTTCTGTCGATGTATATCTACACTGTTTCATTTTATATATGTCTTTAAATTAGATTAGTCATCGATTTGTTTGAATATGCAGGATAGACTAGATGATATGTATGCAAATGGAAAATCAATGGAAAAGATGATTTTTTTTAACACCACGTCTTACTACCCTTACGGGTAATATGCTTATCTACTGCTTACGCTAATGGTGTTTAGGATTAGGAAAGTTATATTTGAGGAAGTGTGCCCACATTCACGTGGAGAGGGTGGAAAACCATTTTGGAAAAACCCACCCTCAGTACACCCGACAGAGATTTGAACCTTGATCCCCCCGTCATCGGCAGTTTAGCCTATTACAAAAGTAGCGCGTTAGACCACGCGGCCACCGAAGCGGGTTAATGATGATGTTAAACGTTACTTGTGTAAATTTTTATTTGCCAAAGGAACTTTTTTTTTATTAGCTAATTTGAATACCAAACAAAACTATAAATCGGGTCATTGTATTATAATCTGCCATTTTTCTTTAGATTTGAGATAGGAATTTCTATTCTTGTTTCTCCTTTCTTTTGAAGTGCAAATAATATGTCGACGAATCAAAATGAACTAAAATAGGGTGTAGTTTAATTTATATATATTAAGAGTTTGAAAGTTGTTCCTACTTTTTGAGCGATTCTGCTACAATTTCACCAAATTTCAGCTTTCTACTTCATTGAGAAGTACTAAAAATCCTCTGAACAGACATTCGCACACACACACACACACACACACACATACATACATACTTGCATACATACATACATACATAAATATACATACACATACATACATACACACATACATAAATAAATACATGCATTCATGCATACATACGTACATATATAATTAGCCTTTTATTAATATAGATAAGCATGCGGTGTAAACGTCAAGCTAAGCTCGTTAATTCTTGTTTGCCGGTGACTGAGCGGCCATGGCTCGAATAGAGGTCAGGTGTATTGAGGGATTTTTCTCTAAATGGTTTCCTACTTTCCCATCATGCAAATTTGAATACATTTCTTCTAAATCCGTTATTCCTCTTCACGGTCAAAGTAACACTATTAATATAATTACTCTATGTGCAAGGCCCGAACGTGTATCGAGACGTCTTGGAGACGGAAGGGGAAGGGAGGGGCAATGAAGATTGTTGAGTACCAACGTTTTAAAAAAGGAGTACTGAATATTAAGTCTAGTATAAAACGTGAAAAAAAAACTTGCACTTAAAAATAATGCAACCGCAATATTATACTTGCACAAAACGGAAGAGTGAAACGTGGTGGCGTAACTTTATTGAGTACAGTCATGAAAACGTACCGCGTACGGCGCAGAATTGCTCGGAAAGACATTACTTTCTAGATATTCTCTCCATTCACATACAAGATTACATCTCTCTCCATCCTTGTCGGGGAATGTGATAAACTAGACCATAGAAAAATTTAGCTGTAAAGTTCTGGCCGTGCTTGGCCGACAATATTTCTACTCAAGTACACGAACCGTTTTCTATCCAAATCAGCATATTCTACACCAGTTAATATTTTATAAGAATCCAATTCTTTTTAGAAAAGTTTAAGAAGTTTTTTATTTTATTTTTATAAGAAGTACTTTAACGTGAAATCTCTAAAAACAGAGTTATTATATTCGCTTAAGACCTGACAATTACAGTAGGAACACAACAGAAGGGCATTAATTAATTGACAGTTACATGCGAGTCTAAAATTATTTTAATATATTCATTCGTCAAGAGACGTGATCTAAGTCTGTTTATTTTGGTAAATAGTAAGATATTAATAATATTTAAAAAATATATCAATATTTACTGCAAAGTTTGTGTTTTTTTAAAGGGTCTATATTTCTTTTACTGTAACGTAACCTATAAGAGCAACATTACAGTCCAGTTTTTCTAGCACCGCTTATTTCACCTATTCATACGTCGGGTCATGTGAAATGTAGCTCTCACTTTTGAAATATATACTATAAATATCTATAAAAATATTATTAATACGTTAGTAAAATGTTATCATTCTTGAAAAAAAAAGTTTTAATTTTAAAGAATACCCTTCCTGTGAAAATTAGACTGTAGATATCTGATGAAAAAGAAAAAGAGTTATTGTGTGGATTCACATGTTCGCCGAAAAACGAGCGCAGAACAGAATCGTGGTCACTTGACAAACTCTAAACCAATCACAAGATTTCCGCTTTATCGGTGCGAGATTTTTGCTAGAGTTCAACTCATCCCTACTTTGTCCGCTCTGCTCGAGATTTTCGGTAGGGTTGAACCAATCAAATCTCAAAACCAACCATCTCAAATCACTGCGCATGAGCTTTCCAGCCAGAAGCAAGCAAAAAGCTTAGTTGGCCTTTGTGAGTAGGTATGCACTAACACGTTAATGGAAAGCGTGTGTATCAATGCTTGGTTTGTGCCACGACAAAGAATTATAATTTGAAAACACCCATCGGGATATTGATCTAAAAGATATGTGTATCCACTATAAAATAAGATATGTTGATAATCAGTTGTTTTAAGTTTGCGTTGCAATGCATCATGGGTCAACATAAACTTATTCTAGCGTGTGAATTGATGCACCACTCAAGTAGATTGTGCTCTCTATTTTCGGCGAACGTGTTAATCAAGCTAACGAGTCTTAAAAGAGTTCGGCCAGACTGACAAGCGTGCGAGCGACTGGGTGGCCAAACTGGCGAGCGAGCGAGCGCGTGATTAGCAAATAGCTCTCGATAGCTGTTGACGAGGAGGCAAAGGTTCGAATCTTGGCTCAGTGAACTGAGCGTGGTTTTTGACAAGTGATTTATTGTTGTGGTTTTCTTGTCCTTTCTCCACGCTAATGGTGATTCTTATGTGTAAAGGCCTACTATGATTATAATATTTTAAGTATTTTAACATATCAGTTTTACATATATATACATATATAGGTATGGTTTATGATCTTACCAATAAAATTAGGCCGTTATTTGCAAGTGTGCCAAACCTATCAATAGTAATAAAAATGTCAAACTGAGAAGTTTTCCTAGCACTCAATGAACCAACATACAATAATATTGCCTAGCGCCTGTAAACTAGACTGTACCGGATCGAGCGCGCACGCTTAAAAAATAAAACCAGTTCTACCTTTCAAACGCGCGCGCTCAGTCGCTCGCCCAGTCTGGCCAGCCCGTTATGCATCCCCAGAGAGACTGGGCCGCCGGGACAACGAGAGATAGCAGGTTGGATTTTGGCTGTCACAACTACTTTAAAATAAAATGAATATATTAATTATATTCTAAATATTTGCTTTGATTAAATTTTAATAAAAAAGTACCAGTGAGTCAGCCTGAGGTTCCCAGAATACTTATTTGTGAACACATATGATGACATTAAATATAAAGCCATCACGTTTGTTGTTTCTTGGTGTTTGTCTATAAGAAAATGTAAAATCATCTGTTTAGGGATTCACAAAAGTAGCGAGTGGAGAATCATTTTACAAACGTAACGTAAATATATCAATACATACACCCAGATATTGTTCAAAGTAGAAGTTAGAAAATGATAATCGATAATGTAGCTGAAACAGCCTCGGGATCAAATTAACTGATAATAAAGGTACAAATACTTCACCCCAAACCTTAAGCTAATATTAAAACATAGCTTGCCTTGAGTGGTATATATTCATATATGCTAAGGGAAATCGTATTTGTAGCCCAGAGCCCCTTGGAATCTGTCAGTCCACCCCTGTTACCAGATATCGAAATCAGGACTCTCGACTTCAAATATGAACGTCCGAACAAAGAGAAACGCGGTAACGGGTTTAATAAAGTGCTTGGACTGTTCTCTAATGACGATGTCATGAGTTTCATTTCAGCAAGTCTTGACAGAAGTGTTGAAATATGCCAGTTTCTGACAAATATGTATACGTAGTAGGAATACCAACTGAATAGAAAATTACTGCTTATAAAAAAATATTTAAATAAAAACAGCATTGTTAGCAACTTTGTAGTGATGAAATAATGTAGAATGCTCTTTTTACATATAATTTATGTGTTACCCGCTTCGGTGGCCGCATTGTCTAAGGCAACTCTCGCAAAAGACTAGACTGCCGATGACGGGGAGATCGATGTTTGAATCTCTTTAGGGTGAGGGTGAAAGTGGTTTTTCCACCAAAAAAAAATCCCTTTTTCTCTCCACGCAAATTTGGGTAAACTTCCTATAAATATCCCTAAAACCACTAGCGTAGTTATTATGTAGGAGTCTAACCCGAACTGGTAGTAAGATGTAATGATAAAAAAATAATTGTGTGTTTGGATTTAAAACACATTTCGATTTTTTTTTAATATTTAATGAAATTTTCAGTGGCAGTATTGACCGCTTGGGTAGTAGGGTGATGAAGTGCCGTGTGTACTAGGTGGTTTTACAGGATCTCTTTTGACTAGTTCTGTTACATTTCCTTAATATTCACCCTTTTTGTGTTCCCTTGGCTTAGAGCGAAGTCTTATAGTGGCGTTAAAGAGTAAAGTTATAAAAACTTATTTCATAAAAATTAATTTGCGTTTTAAGGCCATGGAAACTAACAAAGAATACCCAACATACTACTAAACTTGCCAGATCCTACGGACCACCGATGTTCCGGGGTCCACACTTTGATAAACACTGCTCTAGGGGCGATGTGAGATCAAGTTAACTTCAGGACTAGCCATTCAAAATATTGCCAACATAACCATTCAAAAGGCACATTCAAGTTTAAAGTTTAAATATACCTCAGATGCTGACTGCTGTTGAAAACATTATAAGAACTCGGATAAAAAAAACAACATAAGGGACAATACTAAACTATGATATACCCACACTTGGGCCTAAACGGCATACAACCAGATATGTTTCATAATGTTGGTAATATTGAGTAATAACAACAGTTGCATTGTTGCCATGTTGGCAGACTAACAGTAACGACAGCGGGACAGTGGTGAACCTGGGCACCCAGCAGGTTTTATAAATATGATTACCGATTAAGTTTAATTAAAAAAAAACCATACACTTGTTTTAAAATTCAAATAACCTTCTTAAGGCTTGGTTTGCGCTTGTGGAACAAGGAAGAGGTGGTTGTATGGATGTATAATCTGGTGTTATATTAGGAAGTGACGTTAGGAAAATACGAACTTATTTTGCGGCCAACAGTGATAGTAATTTACTATATTATCATTTACATGACTATTTTGAAATTACCTTGACGATTATTTTTAAGAGAAGGTCCTTGCGATGGCATGGTATTTATATGAAGAATATATCTTCTTTTAAATTGCATTAATTTAATTGACAAGGCCCGTGTCGCCGGGCACATGGTCTAAATATAATATTCGTTTATTCTGGTTTACCGGTGACATAAAGGTTTGGGGGTCGAATCCCATGTAGTGAGTTTTTTATTCTAATCGGTTTTCTAATTTTATCCTAGACGTAAATTCGGTCACATTTCCTCTAAAAGTATCCCTTCCTTCTCCCTAGTCCTAGCATCATTGATATAAGCTCCTTGTCCTCTCTTACCTCTGCTCACTCCCAATCTCCACGTTCTGGCGCCTTGGGTACTTCACGAAGCAATGTACAAGAAGCAAAAGGTACAGACTGTGACCTTAGTTAACAAATATTCTGTTCGTGCAGTGTATCTCTCAGGAAAGCTATTTTTTGTGCCGAACAACAAATGACTTCTGTGATGACGTCTACCGATTTATCACTTCCTACTTTGAGTTCAATAAACGTTTGTATTATTTGTGAAAGCGCCTCTTTTTTTTTATTGGATGGTAAAATACCGACGAGTTGTCTCAAACATAATGTGTAGTCACATAAACTTTCAGTGGTTCTGAACATGTTTATGTGTGTGCGGCACACTTTCGAATAAAAGCATTCTCAGCAGTATACTTGATGGGATTTAAGATAGGGATGTAGGGGATGCGATAAAAGGTCAATGTTTTTGCTGTTTTCACTACATAATATTCTTTTTGGCAAAATTAAATAAAATGTTGATTCAGTAAGGACAGAGAGTTTAATTTTCTTCACATAAACAATTATTGAAGAGAAAAAATTGTCGTTCAATATTCCAGGACACTCTTGACAGATATTTAAGACGGTTTGGATCACCAAGTGAATAAAATTAAACTCTATGTTCGTATCAAAAAATATTTTTTTATTTATTTCGGAAGAAAAAAAAAGTTTAGTAATGAAAACTGCAAAAACAATTACCTTTTCTCGCGTCCCATACTTCCCCAAATTTAGGGCAAAAACTATTTTTTAATAAAGGGTACGGTGCACCACAGATACTTTGTTTCTCTTTTGTCTTAAAATAAATGCATCTACTATTAATATTAAGTTTTGCTAAGTGAAATAATATTACAATGTTGCAGAAACACTTCACCAAAGAACAAAAATAATAGACATTGCAACAAAGCCATTTAGCATAGTTGTATAATAATTGACCCGCCTCGGTGGCGTAGTTGGCTAACGCGCTAGTCGTGTTGAGCTCGACCGCCGAGGACGGGGAGATCGAGGTTCGAATCTCGGTCGGGTGAACTGGGGGTGGTTTTTTCCTAAATGGTTTTCCATTCTCCCTCCACGCAAATGCGGGTTCACTTAATCTAATTCACCCTTCCCAATTCCCAATCCATTAGCGTAATTAGTACTTAAAGCGTATAACCCGAACGGGTAGTAAGACGCGGTGCTAAATAATAATAAAAATAAAAATGTATAATAATTTCTAAGCTTTAAGAAATTATATATATATATATATATATATATATATATCATTTCTTATAGCTCAGAAATTATTATACAACTATGCTCAATGGCTTTGTTGCAATGTATATTATTTTTGTTCTTTGGTGGAGTGTTTCTGAGCTATAAGAAACTATTATTTCCATAAAAATATATTTCAAATAAGATATTTTTATTTTTAATGGTAGACTACTACAATTTTACAATGTTAAGTTATTTAGTATCTCAAATAGTTGAGGAAATATAATCAAAATAGGATATTATCGCTTGTGTAATATACTGTCAAAATCATTTTTATCGGAAAATGAGAATTGTCATTTTCTTCGTAACGATAAAAAATTTAATCAAAATCATTGGAGCAGATTTTGAGAAAATTTATTTTTTCATTTCTCTTTTTGTCATTAATAAACTACCCTTAAATTTAAGGTTGGACAACAAATTCCAAAAAATCTTCGGAGAACCTTATGAAAAATCTAGATACCAAGTTTTTAAGTTTTCCGAACGCGTAGTGGGAGGCGGTGACAAAACTTAATCTAGTGTTATCTATGTACTTGGTCCCTTTCAAACCCCAGTGGTCCCAGATTTTTTTTTTTTAAGATTAATTTATCTGTCGATTGAGCAGAGAGCAGTCACTAGAAGTCACCAACCGCAATCCAGCAAATCTAGTAGTGAGTTTCTTTGTTGGTAGTTTCTAGGAAAATAGTAAATTTAATTATTGTTTATGTTTTCATTATGTACAACATTTTTTCACTTTCTTTTAAAATGTTATTAAATACACTTCGTTTTCGAAATGTTGTTTAGTGTAGGAAACAGTTTGGGATTTGATTTGTTTGCAAACAGTTTTAAACAAGTTTGAGTGTTTCTTTTTCCTTTCTCGAAAAGGAAACAATGTCTTTAGTCATTAATTTCAAATGAGCTAAAGAAATAAAGTTTGAGAGATTGGACGTGTTTGCAAATATTGTCAACAACAAACGACGTGGGTCAGTATGGTTGAATTGTTCACACAGAGCTCATCAGATCAGTATCTTCCTGTTTTGTTCTAGTTTGTCATGTCTTGGACAGCTGACCAAACTCTCAAATTAATATAAATATTGCATACCGATACAAGGTTGTGGAATGTGTTACGTGAAGACTACAAAAATCGCGTCAAAAACGATTTTAAATTAAATCGATGAAAAGTTCTCACTTAGTGCTAAATAAATTGAAAAATAGTTCAAGGCGCTTTGTTATCTGTTTCGTAGATAACGTAGGCATTATTTGAAATTTAAAAAAATTTATAGAAAACAATGTTTGATCATTGAAGTCTGAAATGTTTGTGAACAGCAAGAAACATTTAAGAAACATAAAGGAACAGTTTCCGAATAAGGTTTGCAAATAATGTTTCCAAGTGCGTAGTAGACTTTGGCAAGAGAGGTTTGGTAACGTTTTAGAGGCAACTCCAAATCATTCCACTTGTTTTTGTGCCACGTAAGGATTAATTATTCAACCTTACACAAATAGAGAGTTTTCACTCTCAACAACAGTGCCGATGGTCGAGTTATACATACACCATTCTTCCTATTAAGAGTTTTTGCAGTCTGCTTCAATAAAGTCGAAGAATTATGAGGTCAAACTTCTCTCTTCAGAAAATCAATATAAAAATAATGATGAAACACGACATCTGTTTGTTTTTTTTACTTTTTTTCTCCCCCAATCCACAATAGCTTTTAAAAGTTTTTCGCTATCGGGTTTATTGAAATCTCAAATATCAACATCGACATTAAAGTCGGGGACATTTAAAAGCTCTGAATACATCTATTTACCCATATTTTTTTTACTTTTTAAATAATAATCATGTGCGTCTGGGCTACATCACCCGTGACCCAGTTTGTGGAAAGATTATGCAGTACTAATGTACCAATGCCCGAATGGACTAATCGTTCATACTTTCCACGGAGGCTCATTCCATGTCCCGATGAGATGAGGATGATAGTGAATATGAGGGTGTGGAACCAGGAGAAACACTTAATCCTAACTTAAGCCTGACTAACAAAATCCTGGTGAGCGTTTGGGTAGCTCCCTTTTCAGGAAAAACTCCAAAAGAACCAGCAGGGAATCGATCCCTGGAGCCTTAAGCTTGTAGCCAGATGCACTGACCACTATACCAAGGGGCCGGGTACTTTTTAAATTATTTATATCTATTGTATTTATATTTTACTGTGTATTTTTTTTAACTTACAAACTGCCGTTTATAAAAAGGAAGAGATTTTGCTATAAATATAAGTATACCAAGAATTAAAAAAAATCCGTTTCTTATAGATCATGACAAGCATAGCTATGGTCCCTTTTTCCAATTTTATTCTGATTTTGTTCACACACATTCTTTAGTAGCCATATTAAATAGAAATAGCATCCGTAGCACTACCCACTCGATCTATCCGTGTATTTGCATTACCGATAATGTAATAGGGTCGAGACAGAACAAATTTAAAGCGAATGTACTTTAATTCACGTGATAAATTAATTATTTAATGGAAACCAACATCAGCTCACCTGTCCGGGATTAGAGCACAGATATCCTCGTCACCGGCAAACCAAGACTAGAAGAAACATACAACTTTGTCCACCCACCCACCGATACAGACGTAAAAGTTAAAACGTAAACACATCACGATGTAAAGTATCTAAATAGTATTACATACATCATTTGAAAATATCAATGGTAAAGCAAATAGTACATGTAATCTACAAACAAATTACACTTAAATCGCCGAGACGTGCCTGCGTGTAAGCCTACACCGCCTGAAAATAATGGCGTAAACAACAAGTAGGTCTAGGTAAGGCTTCAAGCGCGCACTTGCCTTAAAACTTGTTCCCCACAGACTCCTACATCTTAATTATAACTTTCCCTCCATCGCCAGCTTATAACAGAGTGTACGTTATACAACGCTGTAAATACGTAACATAACGCCAAGCACACACCAGGCAATATATTAACCCTTAATAACTCAACCACTGATATAAATTGCAACCATAATGGTGCGAAAACCCCTTTCCCAACTTTTGGACTCTTTGGTGTGAAGAAAGAAGAAGAAAAAAAAAGGAACCGGCTAAAAGAAATGGTGAACGTTTAACCTATCTCTTTTGTAAAGAAAGCGAGGAAGATAAAAAAATATATATTGCAGAATTAATCAGTTTCAAGTTGTTACAAAAGGTTTTCATGGTCGAAACGCGTAAAGAAAGCTAGCGCGTGGTTTTTCATTCCCCCCCAAAAAAGGAGCAAGTGTTTTTTAAGAACACTTTAGAGCTAGATATCAGCGATTGAAGTTGTCTAATCTAATAGGAGAGGATAGGGTGGATGAAAATATCAAGAAATTGCTTCAGCATCCACTTTTGAGACAGAATTAATAACCGTAATATAGTGAGAAAAAACACTAAGTGTTCCAGGTTGATGATCAAGTTTCATCCTCAAACGACAGCACACACACCTAGCTCAACATTGGTGTGTGTGTTCGACCAATTTGCAAGGAGTAGGCCTATATACCATATCAACATCTAAACATCTTCGAAATGTATTGATAAGGGATTCCTGAACATTTGAAGTGATTTCCCCCCCACCTCCCCGCAATTTTGGTGTGTTCACTTGACCTCTCGATATTTCCACTTTGAGGCCCTCGAAGTCCATTATATAGCAAAATCAATCAAAAAATAAATGGTATGACATAATCGCACAAACTTTCTCATATTGTGTTTATAATTTCGAAAAAAAATTTCAAACCTAAGTTTTAAGAAATGTACTCTTAAGTTTTACTCATAAAAACCAACCTTTATATTGTTGATACAATAAAAACACTATAAATATAAATTTTAAAACATATTGTTAAATTTTTTTAACAAAAGTCAAATTTTCAAAATTTATTTTTTGTAAATTAGGTATCCTAAAATTATTATTGGTAAAAATAAAAAAGTATTCATTTTATCATAAAAAGTATTCTTTTTATCATAAAAAAACTATTACCATATTCCCATTTTGAATTAGATCTTAAAGGTCAGTTTTTAAACAAATCAAATTTTCTTTAATTTTTAGTAAGTAAACTATCTTTAAATCAATTTATTTTAAATAAATTGTGAATGTGGGGAATGCCAGGCTTCCACCTTGGTTCGAATTCCACGTTAAACTGTTAGTCCTTCATTTCATCTCACAATCACCCTATCACACTACACATTGGCTAAGTGCGTATAACCCGAACAGGTAGTAAGACGCGGTGCTAATAATAATAATAATAATAATAATAATAATAATTTAGATAAATATAGATAGACCCTACGTTATTTTTTATTGTGTAAATTAGTCTCCGATACCAATTTTAAAACAAACCATTGGAGCTATTTTCAATAGAATCAAATTTTACAAAAATTGATCATTTGTTAACTACTAATTATTTAGATAAACAAATCTATATAACGATTTATAATGCAAACAACTTAACAGATACTTATTTTGAACAAAATTTCTAACGCCATTTTTTAATATATTCAAATTTTAAAAAAGTCATCAGCAAACACCTATAGCAAAATTTTCCCTCCAAGAACAAGTATAGCCTACAGCTTTAATTGTCATGTTCATGTCAAACACTCCCCAGCTACAAATTTTAAGTAAAATCGTTTGATGCCTTTTTTAAATAATTCAAATTTTCAAAAATCATGATCAAAATATTTCTTTTGATATAAGAAAGTAATACAGTATTCAAGATTCTAAGTAAAGGATGAATTTTGAATAAACCCAAAATAAGGAACGAATCGCTTCATGTTTCGATACAACTCGAAGATGTATTAACCCGTCTCGTAGGTTGAATGGTCTAACGCATCATTTTCATGTTTGACTGAATTTCCGGTAACGGAGAGATCAGGGTTCGACTCCCAATAGAGTGTAGTGAGGGTATTTTTTCCCCTTTAAATGGGTTCACACGAACATGCTGGTACATTTCCTCTAAGCTTCAACCTTTCTCAGTTCTGCTCTATTAGCGTAATTAGTGTGTATACAAAGGGTATGAAAGGGAAATAAGACGCGGTGGGAAGAACATGTTTAGAGCCTAGATGTTGAAGAAGGTAGTCATTTTAAGATTCCTTATTTGTTAATAGGACTATTTATGATAGTGCATCATTAGGATGAATTAATTATAGTCCTACAATTTCTTCTCTCCACAATAGATCTCATTCATGTATCCTAATGGACCAGCCTGTATAGTGTAATTTTATTTTTTCAAATAAAATCTATATCGAGCGTCGAGAGAGTGATAATTTAATATAAAATAAGCTCTACCTAAAATGTCTTAAAAAGTTGAAGATATCGCTATGAGCAGTCATATTTTATCTTTGTTGAAAAAACACGCAGTAAAATACACCTCTTATAGTATTTCTTCTAAGTGTGATAGGTTAATACTTTGATTCGTGAGTGCGTGACTAACTGCAGTCCTAGAAATGCTTGTTGCCAACACCGCGGCGCAAATTGTATACTGAAATATTGTGCGACGCCCCCACTACAAGAACACAACCCGAATCACCGCAGTCTACTACCCGCCTTAGTCTCGTCTGGTCTCGTCTGACAGCGAAGGAATGATCGGGGCTAGAATACCAATGCCAGGTATACATATGGAAGATTTTCCCAAATGGTTTTCCCACCATACCTACTCTAATATTTGTGTACATTAATGGGGCTGGGCAAAGGAGGGTTAGTGTGACAAGAAAGTCAACTACAAGGACGTCGTTAGTTTGAGCTTATTTGTGGACTCGCCCTCATACTAATTTTTTTTTCACTGCATCTCACTGCTCGTCAGTGTTATGTATAGACAATTGAATCTGCTAAAGCAATATTTTATTTGGTCAAAAACGTTTATTTTTATAAAGGCTCCAGATATAATAAACCTTAAATTGCGTTCCGTTCCACCCCAACCTAAAAGTGCGCGGTAAAATAAAAAAATAAAAAATAAAGTGTTTGTGGATACTCATCCAAGTTATTTATTAAGAAAAACCAGGCACCTCTGAAGCTACGCGTTCTCTTATATTGTTCCAATACTAAAATTATTATGATGTTCGCTGTACCTCGAAATGTAAGTTGATTTAAAGAAGCAATGAACCGGTTTTATTACAACTAGTACCACTTTCACGTCGACGGAATTGTGGAGGGAATGAAGTGCGATGCTTTAACAACAGACTGTATGACCTGCTTTTCCTCGGTTGCAACGTTTTTACCGTCATAGGCAAACAACGCTTGTAAATAATATAAAATACATGAAACTGTTTTTATCAATAATAAAAATGTAGTGTGACTTTTAATTAGTTAGATATTTTAACTTTAAAAATAGGACCAAATTATTTTTGCATACCCAATATAAATAATTATCCAATTTTTTTATGAAAGGAATTTAAGATGAAATTTCTTAATAAAGTGCTTATATCAACAACTATGTGGCGTTTAAAAGGCGGTGGTGACATCTTCGTCAACCTTATAATTAAAAATGTACGTCAATCTAACAGTTAAAGTTGAAAACAATCAAACATCACCAAAAGCTATTATATTTTTCTTACATTTGTCAAAATTTCCACATCTATCGAAACTGTAAAAACACATGGAAGTTGAATACATTTTGTTGTTATAGTTAGTTTAAGACCAAGGTTATTAACGGCAGGAATTAAGAGGGTAATTTTCTGATGTCTCGGAGGTTGAGTTTCAAATCCTGGCCGAGTCTATTGAGGATTCCCTCCACCCCCCCAAATGGTTTTTACACTATCACTCCACTCAAATGCGGGTGCATTTCCTTTATATTATACCTTACTCATCCCGTCCCCATTAGTGTAAATATGCGGATATTCCAGAAGGAAGCTAAAATAAAATAAAAAGTTACCATCTACTGAAAAACAGGAATAATCATAAGTGATTTTCGTATCCTCTCTCTCACGCTAATGCCTCTATCGTTCCTCTATTAACTACCCTCTTAATTCCTGCCGTTAATAACCTTGGTCTTAAACTAACTATAACAACAAAATGTATTCAACTTCCATGTGTTTTTACAGTTTCGATAGATGTGGAAATTTTGACAAGTGTAAGAAAAATATAATAGCTTTTGGTGATGGTTGATTGTTTTCAACTTTAACTGTTAGATTGACGTACATTTTTAATTTTAAGGTTGTCGAAGATGTCACCACCACCTTTTAAACGCCACATAGTTGTTGATATAAGCACTTTATTAAGAAATTTCATGTTAAATTCCTTTCATAAAAAAAATGGATAATTATTTATATTGGGTATGCAAAAATAATTTGGTCCTATTTTTAAAGTTAAAATATCTAACCAATTAAAAGTCACACTAAATTTTTATACATACAAAACGCAGCTAAGCAGTAGATAATTTATACAACTGCGTGTTCAAAAAGTAACGTTAAAATTACGATGAAGATAAAAGCAATAATAATAATCAAATAAGAGTTTTGTTACCCAAATAGTACCTATCTCCGGTTTCCTTCAGGCATGAAAACACTTCGTGGTATTTTTGAAAATTCCAGGGTTAACTCCGTGAAGGCATGTAGGGAGAGTACATTTTCGTATATAAATTATTACTGAAGTAGATAAGCGTTTGTGCTACGTCCACAACCCTTAGGATGCAATGAATCTCTGTGATGTAAGTAGAGATTTTTAATATTATTTTTACTATTTTTTGTTGTCAAGATGTTACATCTAGCCGAGTCATAACTTACATCCATCTTCATGACTTAGTACCTCGTGTCTTCTTCAATGAAACAAAGCAAACGTCAAAACAAAGGGGAATAAAAAAGTTCAGATATTCACGACATTTACTCTAGGAACAATGAACTTTACTTTTTTTGTGGCCTTGGGGCAATCCTGTTGAAACTGAGACGGTATGTTTTAAAAGTAATATTTTTATTAATTCCCAATGAGACTTTAAGTGGGATGGTAAATATTATATCTGTTTTAACCAATTATTCTGGACACAATGAATAAAATAATGCGTCAGTAGATAGATGCGTTTAGTTTAATTTGCTACACAGTGTCCCAAAGTCCTTGAATATTTGTCATGCGGTTCCTGATGAGAAAATGTTCTCTTCATTTAGAAATGCCAATGACATATTAAAGAATAGTCAATATGTGTAAAAAAAATAAATTTAATATAGGCCCCTTTTTACTGAAGCACTATCTCTTTAATTCCGCCTGGAAACATCATTTTTTGCTGTAAAATTTTTACTGACCTTAACTTGCGTTTTCTAGCCTCCCCCTTTTTTTCACGTCTTACTACCCGTCCGAGATATCCGAATTTTTAGTTACAGCAAATAGGTTAAGATGAGGAAGGTGAACGGAGTATGAAAACAATTTAGGAAATAACCCCTTAAGGGAACCCAGAAAGGATTCGAACCTTAATTTGCCAATACATGGAAGAGCCATGTGTCCATCGATTACGAGTTAACCTAAATACATTATTTCAATGACAAAATATATTTCAGGTCATATGAAATACCGAAATATATTTTCTCTAAACTCGAAAATATAATAATAAAAATTTTGTTTTATTGACGTGGTGAATTGTGATTTTTAGAATGAAATTTGATGATAAAATAAGTGGCCATCTATATTTGGATCGCCATTGGCAGAACCTTTTAGAAGATCTAAAAATAAATTTAGGTTAAACATACTTGACAATGTCTTACATCATATGTCAAAATACCAACTTAAATTTAGGTAAGTAGCGGTAATTTAGAGACACTTTTCTAAATGTGTTACATACATTTCCCAAGAAATTCTAAGAGAGCCAGTTAAATGTATCTGTATGGTAGTCTTTTGATATTAAGTACTTTAACCACATTAAACTAAAAATAGAATAAGTATATTAGGATTATTTCTGTCTTTGTAAGAAATTGTGGGTATTAATGTAAAAGTTAGGCCTAACTTACTCAGAAGTAAATGGCCAGACCTTGAGTATGGAAGAATTTTTAATAACTCAAAATTAATACAATAGATTTTAAAAAAACACTTTTAAATCGTATATTTTTAGGGGGAAATAAATGTTAAAATATAGGCTACAGCAAAAATAAATAATCTAACAAACTAATAACATTTTGTTTGATTTTGATCAAACAAATTATAGGCCTACCTACTTATACATTATCCATATTTAATATGCAGATTTTTTTAAAAGACTACAGTTTGACCCCACTTGGATTCAAAGAAAAAACTTCTCAGAGGTTGATGGTCATCATTTGAACCCTAGCAACCTTGGCCATGGACGAGGCCTCACTGCAAAATTAGCCTTCAGACTCTCGTTATAAGTGGAGGAGGATTGGATGCAGCTCAAACGGATTGTAAACAAGGAACAGTCCCAACAAAGTCAACTAAGTTAATTATTTTCTTTTTTAACCAAATAAGAAACTAATAACCTGCTGGCAACGTGATGTCACTAACCTTCAGCCATTGTTACAATCGTGACTGAGAGCATGGCGCTTTCCAGAGCTAACACAGGATGTCCCAGAAACGCGTGCACAACCAACACAGCCCAAAGGAGTCTTCGAGCTCAATGAAGACATTTCGAAATAACATGATGACATTATTTTTAATATTCCCACAAATATACTGAAAGTACTTCAACTCGTGTATTCATGTGTCTCAATAAATAGACAAATACTTTTCTATTTGGCTTAGGCTTTCATGTTTTTATTTTCGAAGCTAAAAATTGTGTACATCGTGTTTTTGTTATAGAGCATAAAAATGATTGTGCCAGTTTGTTATAAAAATATATAATTAAATGCATCGAAGCAATATGTCCATATAGATTTAGAATAAATAGTTGTTATGTGTTAGTCTATTATTATATTTTACCAATAGAGTTGGCTCAGAGTTAAAGAGTTTTATGTCCGTGGAGGAGCAGTGTGCATTGCGACTGGCTGTTTTTTTTAATACTAATTAGTATTCAATCATCACTCTAAGCGAATAATGGGACATTTATACTGATTACGCTCCTTACCCTAACCCCTTGAATTGAGTCGTTAATAGAATAAAAATAATAAAACAAAATTCAAAAAGTGTTAGTTTTTGAAAAAAAAGAATGTTTCCACTAAATTTTATCTCCCATGAATTTTATACTACCTATAAAATGTGTTAAAGTTTCACCGATGCCAATGGCCGAATGGTTTAAAGAGTCGGACTCACAATAAATTGTAGTGACAGTGAGTTTGAGGTCCGAATCTTAGTCGGGAACGACGGAGATGATTTTCCAACATGTGATTAATCACTGTGGATTTTAACTCTCTCCACGCGAGTGCAGGTGCATTCTCCAAAGTTACCCTCTTTTTTCCTTCCCACTCATTTGATTGAGTCATTATAAACCTTGATGTTAAACCTTTTAAATAACCACTTTATATTCTCAAATCAAAGAAAAAGTTTATGAATGCAGTTTTGGTCTACTTGCTACCTCTTTTTTTAAACTTTGGTGTCGAAAAATTTGTGATTTTTTTTTTTTAATTTGTAAATTGCACTTGCAATTGAGATGATAAATGGAAATACAAAATTAATCTTGACCAAAATTGAGTGAAAACGCCAATGAAGCTTGTCAGATATGCATCAACATAAAATATGAGGCGTGCTAGTCGCTAAATATTTGTTATCTAAATTAAATTATTTTGATTTATAACATGAACAAAGTATAAGCAAGAAAAGTTGATTTAAGAAGATGACGATTAGTGATCAAATGATCACTTTAGAAGAAGGGTGGCCAACATTTTTCTCCAGTGTGGAAATATTTAACGCTGATTGACCTGAGCGTGCCATTTCACCCCAAAACCTTTACCATAACCTTACTCTACCACCAGTACCCTACAATTTTTTTTTTTATCAAAACCGTTTAAAAGACTTAACATTTTATTTACTCCTGAGTGATGTAGGGAGAGTTTATGGCTATTTATGTTTACTCTAGGTAACATAATAAAAAATAAAAAATGTATTAATGAAAATAAAACTCTATTTATAAAAAATCTATTGGGAAGAAGTAATTGCATTTGCCTAGAATACACAATCCAGAAATAATTTAAGATACTAAAAGAAATCACAACAGGTCTTTAGTAACCAAACAATAAAATCAAAATAATAAGAGACTATTTCAGTTTTATAGTGAGGTATTTCCTATTCCTTCCTATAGTAGTTTCCGGAGTTCTAGCCAACCTTTAAAAAAAAGTCGATACACCGTTGATGTGGGCAAAATCTTAAGTATCGAAAATACCCAAAATAGAGAAATTTTAAATTATATATATTTTAAACTTGAAGTTATTTATTTCGACAATGATTCCCGGGATTCTATACAACAGATTTTTAACTTTTTAAAAAGATTAAAACTTAGCAATCGAGGAGGTGCCCGAAAATATTTAAAAAATTATTATTAAATGTCATTAAGATTATTGAATATGTATGCAACCTAAATTATTATTATTATTAATTTAGAACTGAGTTTTACTACCTGTTCAGGTTATCCGAATATTTACAAGTTATCCTAATGAGTTAGGTATGAAGAAGGTTGAATTTAGAGGACGTGTACCCACATTCACGTAAGAGAGTGAAAAACAATTTTGGAAAAAAACCTCAATACACCCGACCAGGAATCGAACCCCAATCTTCCTGTCATCGCCTGTCTAGTTTAACAAGAGAATGACGTCCTAGACCATGCGGCCACCAAAACATTTCAGGAGTAATTAAATTTCCACTTTCATTTTCAAAATCTAAAGGCCACAGTTGAGAGATATTATTGCAAAATTGTTGTAAGATTCCTTAACAGGCCAGCGAGCTTGTAACTAAAATAAGAGTGTCGGAGTCAAAGTGTCATAATCAACTAGATAAACATTATTTGCCATGTTCAAGTCACCAAGTTGTCGTCATCCTGATTCTAAACGTAAATAATAGGAACAGTGACAATAAGTAATCATATTGGTGCCGACGTGGTTTCAAAAGGTAAATAGGCCCATAAATAAGCAAACACTTTAAATTAGGAGCAAAGGGCATCCTAACAGTCAACATTTTACGTATAGAAAATTAAGGAAAAATCAATTTACTGGATGGACGTAAAAGAGTAAATCTAAAAATTTAGTTTTAAAACCCTTCAAATCCAAGCAATAAGCCATGTAAAGTATTTAATGTGATTTGTGCTATAACCGCCCTTTACTTACAAACTAAAATTTAATTCAAGTTAGTATTAGGTTAAAGGAGGAGAGGGATTTTAACTATTCGGGGCTTACATTTTATTTAAGAGAGTGCTAAGACATTACCTTACTATTTACTTGCCTCGTCCAAAGTACTTTTATTAGTCGGTGTGAGCTGGGGACTAGTTAGACATGTATTACTAAAACTTATCTCAACAGCACTTTTAGCACTAATCAACCAAACGTGACAACAAGCGTTAAAATGTCAGCACTAATAAGCTGAGTATATAAATAGTATATAGCTTTAGGCGTCATTTAATGGTTTGTGTATTTGCACAGCGAATTACTTACGTCTGGGGTGAACACATTTAATTACACTAGTGGGATATGGATGAGTGAGGTAGAATTTAGGAGAAACGTACCCACATTAGCATGAAGGGATATTGTCTAAACACACTCGGCACCCAATGCCGGGATTCCAACCTTGACCAGCAAACCATAAGTGGTGTATGCATGCACACCGATGCGGATCCTATATTGTATTTATTTTACTTGAGGTATGAGTATATTGCGTACACTTTTCAAACGGTCGATTATACTTGTGCATGACCTAAGCAACTAACTTTAAAATATTAAATATTCATGTAACAGTAGTTATTTAATGTATTCGATTTAGAAATCATGTTGTTACATTTACGTTTTACAAGATCAGCTTAAATTTGTTTTAATAGTTGTATTAGTTAGCTAGTGTGAAAATAAAAACGATTTGGGTGGGCCTAGGTTGGTTGGCACGCTGAGAAACTTTGTAATATTATTTCGACACGACACTACTAAAAGGTTGCCGACTCCTGGAATAGAGAATTAAATCACAAGGCGTATTTGAGAGTAACTTTAAAACTGAAAACACGAGTTATCTAAAGTTATGATAGCTTTAATAAATAATAAAGATGCATGTTTAAACATTTAATATATATATTCCACTGAATGTCTCCTTCCTTGAATATTATGCAGAAAATTATTAGTTTTTAACACATAGATATGACTAATACTATAGGTACGCACGTAAGCTACACGTTTTTTTTTTGTTTTATATATTTAATCTGTCTGCCTATACTTGATTTATGGTTAGTAAATATAACGTACAATACGTGTTTCATATAAGCTCTCTAAAGTGGAAAAAATTGTTTAATAAACGGATGTCCTTTAAAATAAATAAATATCAAATATCAAAATTGCATAAATTCTTTGTATTGAGGATTCACGCCATAAGAGTGCCTTATTTTAAATATTATTATTATTATTATTATTATTATTATTATTAGCACCGCGTCTTACTACCCGTTCGGGTTATACGCACTTACGCTAATGTGTAATGGTAGGGTGATTGTGAGATGAAATGGAGGACCTACAGTTTAACGTGGAATCCGAACCACGGTGGAGGCCTGGCATTCCCCACATTCACAAGATGTCTTGTCAGAGGTGAAAGAAGGGTTTGGTGATCAGATAAATCTGTGCCGGAGCCGAGGATTGAACCCCGGCCGCCAGCACAGAAGTCTGACACCTTACCCCTAGACCGCCAGGTCACCTTAAATAATAATAATAATAATAATAATAAAAACCTTGTTCATTCATAGTTCAGTCAGACAAGGTGATAGTTTGATTCTAAATCATTTTACACTGAGAGCCAAAACCTAGTTTCATATATATGTGTGTGTGTTTGTGTTTTCCCCTACGTCAACAGAATATAGTTTGAAAATTCCTTATTAGAGAGTGAATATTTTATAATTTCGACCCAGTTCAAGTAACATAACAATCAGTTTATTGGGTCAATTATGCAGAACTAAGCAATATATTTTCCACAGTTGAACCTTATTTAATGGTAAAAACTTACAAAATTTCTAGGTTGGGAAGGTCACTAAAGTTGTTAAAGTGGTTACTAATGTTCTCCAAGTTTTTATTTTATGGCAATAGGGCTTATAGATATTATACATATATAGCCCTTTACACCCACGACCTTATA
Source organism: Timema poppense (assembly GCA_902141375.1). Lineage (NCBI taxonomy): Eukaryota > Metazoa > Arthropoda > Insecta > Phasmatodea > Timematidae > Timema > Timema poppense. The sequence goes on along the minus strand of CABFOV010000595.1, from coordinate 38,859 downwards.
AAGGGAATATAACTTTGTAGTTAAGTACCACATTCTTATGTACGGTCCAATATTAATAAGGACCTTGTCAGACAGCTAGAAAAGTTACTATATCTACGTATTAATACGTCATCATGTGATATACAGCTGTCAGTTTTGATATATCTTATAAGTAGCTAAATAACACCAATAAAATAATACAATTTTATAAATTTTGACAGCAAAAAATGTGTTTGTATTTTCTAAGAAAATTGGAGTGTGTGTCGTATTTTCAAAGACCATTTGATAACTATATCAAAATTGTACTTCCTGTATTTTTTTTGTTGTACTCAAGTGTTGCTATACATAAGGGTTGCATAGAGGAAATATAATAAACCCCATGGTGTAGTGGTCAGTACGAACCTAGGGGCCCCGGGTTCGATTCCCAGAATAGAAGAAAACATATCATTAATAAAAATATGGGATAACTCTTTCACATTGATAAATTAACGGCCGGGGACTGGATGTTGTGCTTGTCCTAGTTTTAACCTAGATTATAAGGTATACGTCAGGCCCAGCAAGCCGGTAATGTAAAAATATACGACTTGGATAAAAAACTGACCCAGTCCGTACATAAGCTGGCTGGACACAGTAGTGGATGTAGAGATGTAAATTTTGTGGTGTAAATTTACAGATATCCCAGACGCAGAGCACAGAAAAATGAGTATATTGTGGCTTATTAATCCAATATGGCTGAGCGGATGAACGAGCTCGGTGTGAATATATCACCCAAAATCGAGAGATTTGTGACCACGAGTCGACTTATCGCATAGATACGAGACGCGAGTCACTCTAAACTCCCAGAACCATGACTCTTGAGTCACAAAGCCCAATTTCAATCAATGTCGGCTGTATCAATGGAAAGAAGGCCGTTGCGCATATCTTCAGTCAACATTTGATGCAGTTATTTTATGAATGATATCGACTGTTAGAAAAATCGTTAAATTATAACGAGGCTTCCAAAAGTTGTCCAAGAAACTTTGGGGTAGATTGGGTTGAACCATGATAGAAGCAAAGCTTGTTCTGGGATGATATACTTTTTAAGTCTTGAAATACCCTGGCCCTGATTTTTGTAGGTTTTTCTGACCAAACATTTTCTTTTTTCCAAAGAATTTTATATATATAAAAATAATATCACACTATCTTTATTTTTTTTATTAATATCTCGACACAAGAGCTTTTGAAGACAAATATTTCGGTACTCTTAGCCAAATTTAATGAAATGTATACACTGGGTGAGATTCTTCTACTTGGTATTTAGAAAGTTATTGAAAAAAATATATAATAATTTCAGTGATCTTTGAAAATTTCCCAACTTGACCATAATTTTTGATAGTAGTTGTTGGCAATAACTTAATTCTTTTAGTCCTATGTTTTATGAGCACGCGTTCTAAGGCATCAATCACGTTTGGTTTGCCGCTGAGTGATAGTTCGGGGTTAAAAACCAGGTTATGTGCACTGAAGATGGCTTTCCAAATTATGATTTCCAGTGTGAGTTTTTTACCATCCTTTCTTAAGGCAAGTACTGGTGTAATTGCTTTTAAAAAAAATTCCCTGTATTTAATCTAGTGTAATTCACGAACAAAAACCCAATAAAATAATTTTTTTTTTGCGTGTAACCAAATTCAACTTAAGCCGATATCCAATTAAAATGTATTTCAGAAGGTACTCAACCTTCTTAGAAAATGTGAATCCACTCAGCTCTTACAATCATTCTGACCAAGGACCCTACGTTGGTAGGCAAATATCAATCCAATAAGATAAGTTGAGAAACTCTGAAAGCCTTGAGTGTATAGCAGAAGAAACTTCCCCTTAAGAGTCTTGAGCCCAGGCCAAGAGGAGAGGGTGAGATGACCCACAATATATATTGAAATGGAAGTTTGTGGGTGAAGGGGAAGTGAGGTCAAGGAAGAGGGGGCACTTCTTCCTGGCCGAAGCCTCGCAAAGTCCAGGGGATCGGAATCTCGGGTCAGCGCGTTCAATACGAGAGGACGCAGGGCATGGCTTCCCATTCTCACTGGTCGAAGAGGGGGGAGCCCCAATATGTCCTCATGTTGGTGCCGAGGCGACCACGACATAACTCTTGCTGGACAACGGTGTGTCTTAGGCCGAATTGGTAGTGTTCCTGACTTTAATATCGCGAGGTCAGAGTTTATCTCTCGCCCTCAGGTAAAATCGAAGAAAGCGCGAGTCCGTATTTTTGCATTTTTTTTAAGAAAAAAACATTTGGCCAAAATAAATAAGATCTTAATCCAGTGGATAAGTTTAATTTTCTAGAAATACTAATTTAAACATAATTTGAATATTCTTCATGGATATTGCATAATTTGACCAATACTGTTTTATATGCGTTTAAAAATGTCTGGTCAAATGTCACAATTTCATGACATATATTCAAGAACTGTTGAGATTAATATGTGTGTAAAAATTATAATAAATATTTCTAGAGAAAAGATATTTTATTTACTTGGCAAGAAAAATAGGAAAGTTAAATCAAAAATAGTTCAAAAATACGGACTTAAGCATGAATTCGTTCCTCATCACAACTTAAGGGGGTTTTCCGATTCCCTCTTCTCACCAAATGAATACTGTTGATGTTTCTTTTACTTAACGCTTAGATATAGTAACTAAGAAAATTGTTACAAGAGTGAAAGTTCTAAATATTTAGTTTTATTTCAACTTAAATACAATATTTTTAAATTTTTGACATACACTACAAAATTGATTCATTTTTTCTTTCTACCCCATGCTCCACGTTTTACTACATGGTCGGGGTGTCTGCATGTATAGTAAAATCTTTTTAGTTAAAGTCCAAGAGATATCTAAAAGAATTCTAAATATCCAAAATTTGAACTAAGCATTTTTATGAACGGGTACATACTACATACTACTAATACAGCTGGTAAAAAAATAGATTAATAACCTCAAAATATCCTACATAAAAACATATTTTATATATGCTATGTAAAATATATACATAATTTATATATAAAAATAATTTAAACATAAAATATAAAAACTTGAAAACATTAACATGGAAAATTGCGGATCAGTTTTTGCACTTAAATGATAGATATTATGTTGGAAAAATATAGTGATCTTGGTTTATTATAGTTTGCTTATCTTGATGCAATAATCAAAATCTCAAAGTTCACTGATTGCAATATAAATGTTGTCTTTCACGTGTGGTCAGGATTCAGTAAACCTTCTAAAGTTCATGCTAGACATCACGTGATTACACTGTCACATAGAAGCGCCGGAAGCCTAGTCAACACATCCTCTATTCTAGGAAACCCACTCGTCTCCAGTGCAGAATTCTCACTTTCTCTTTTAGTCTGAGTCAAAAACTCTTAACATTTTCTTGTTTTCATGTGATCAACCTTCTCTTAAAATCAATATAAGAAAAACCTGCTGGTTTGTCGAGGTTTCCGGACACTATTTCTTACCCAGCACACCATATTCTTACAATCTAAATGAAAGCGAGGTGATTTGGCAACAGATAACAGAGAGAGAGCCCTGCAATTTTCCCAAAGGTCATATTCAGTTTAGTGATTAAAGTGGACTGTGGATTACCAAGGAGAGGTGCATATGGTGCAACTTAGCTGCTTATCGCTGCACTTGATATTCGTCTTCTAAGCCTTGTAGCTGCAACTTAAGTTATATCTGTTCGACAGCACTCCGCTATACAAATAAAATAATGAACATTGTTAAACAGCTCCAATAAAACATAAGCAATTGAGTCGAGACCATGTAGTTTTCCCAAGATTATTTGGTTTCATTTTTTTTTTAATTTGGTGAAATTTAAAGAAGCCCTTGACAGATATTCAAGAACTATTATTATTATTATTATTATTATTATTATTATTATTATTATTATTAGCACCGCGTCTTACTACCCGTTCGGGTTATACGCACTTACGCTAATGTGTAATGGTAGGGTGATTGTGAGATGAAATGGAGGACCTACAGTTTAACGTGGAATCCGAACCACGGTGGCGGCCTGGCATTCCCCACATTCACAAGATGTCTTGTCAGAGGTGAAGGAAGGGTTTGGTAATCAAATAAATCTTTGTCGGTACCGAGGATTGAACCCCGGCCGCCAGCACAGAAGTCTGACACCTTACCCCTAGACCGCCAGGTCACCCAAGAACTATTGAACTCGCCGTGTGAAAAAAATTTAACTCTTATGTTTGTATTGGAGAAACATTTGATTTATTTTGAACAAATAATGTTTTGATATAAAAACTGCGAAAAACAATGGCCTTTTTTGCGTACTCTACATCCGAACCTTATGCTACACGGATGAAAAAGATTGTTTATAAGTAAAACCAGTTTAGTGAGGAAAGGGGAACGGTAAGCCACAGTGAAAACACAAATGTGTACCCAAAAAAAATCATCCAGCCGAGATATGAAACTTGACCTCTCTGCCACCAAAAATCCATAATAATGAGCTAAGTGAAATCATTGTGGGTAAAATATTTCATTTCGAGATATGACTTGAACCCGCGGAGTTCCACGCTAATGAGTCTAGCGTGAGGGTGGTGGGAGAAGGAAGAACCAACAAGAAAAATGGACAAAACGCGGATAGGAATCCAAAGGGACGTGTTCAGACTTCAGAGTTAACAAACCCATGTTCGGCAGATGTCACCACCGACTTTTAACGGCCATCACTCGGACTAGCAGGGCATGGTGCTATCACTACTCACTTGTGCGACAGTTGGAGGGTGGAGGTGGGAGTCCTGCAGACGCCAGATTGTGTGCATTCCACCCCAAGAGAAGCATAATCCCCTTCAGCGAGAGGTTCGCTTTGCCAGGAAATGGACGGTCTTCAAACACGCATCACAGTAAACACACCAACTGACGCGGGGCTTTGTGTTTGGCGCTGGTATAGCAAGATAAACAGTCACTGTGGTTTCACAAGTTCACCGAAAAAGCAAGCACCAAACAGAAACGTGAGCACGTGACGAGCTCTAAAGTCAACCATAAGATGTGAATCCCCATCCATTATAACCACTCTGACCGAGTTGAAATAGTTTCATCTTTGTCTATTTTACTCAAGAATTTATGCTTGGGAAACCTAATAGAATTTCAAAACAAATCAATTACAATCAGTGTGCATGCGCTATCTAGCGTGATACAAGCAGGCAGCTGTATTGACTTTTGTGAGTAGATTTGAAATAACTCGTTAAATGGAGAATATATGCATCAACGTATTGTGTAGTATCACGACATAATTCTATAACTCGCAAACATCTATCAAGAAAATAATATAAAATATATTTATAGCCACTCAAAACTAAATATATCTGTAGGCTCTAATTTGAAATAATTTATCAATATAATTGTTTAAAATATGTATATCTACTCGAAAAAAGAATATAGTTATAGTTCTAAACATTCAATGTGATAATAATCTAAAAATTCTATACATCCACTCGAAAATAGAGTAGGTCTATATTTATAATTTGAAAACACTTATTAAGTGTTGCCACTATTTTTTTTACTACTAAATTACCTGGGTTTTTTTTTCAGGTTTTCCACAAGAAATGAATATGTTTCCAGGCAGCTTAGATTGAAGATAAATTTTATTTTTCATCAAACTGACTATTGCGAAGTCATGTAACTTTAGTTTAAAACAGGATGATTTAAGATTGATGAGGAAATACAGTACATCTTCTGTAGCTATACAACCTTTCTTTAAGGGGTAGTAAGATATGTTTGTATCAATGTGCTTAATTCCTCAGCTCCCTTTTTACTGCATCTCAATACCTACTATTTTAAGCTTTCAGTCAAATGTCCCAAATTTATAAATACATCTCAGTATTTTTACTCGATTTTGCAATTTTTCCTGGTTTTTTTCCTCGGTTTTTTCTATACACAAAAAAAATCTCTATATTTTCCAGGTGCATGACAACCATATTTATCGTGATAGTAATCTAAAAGATCCGTGCAACTACTCGAAAGTAAAATATATTTATAATTTAAAAACATTTATCGTGGTGATAGTATAAAATATATGTACATCCACTAGACGTTTTTTAAAGGTATAATAATCAGCTGCTACTAGTGTGAGTTACACATTATCAAATACATATTCTCCAGAGCAGGCATGTAAAACTTGCGGCCCACCGGTTGCATGTGGCCCGATTAATGGTTACATGCGGCCCACGGACCTTTTTATGAACCAACATAAAATATGGCCTAATTATTCTTTTTAAAGACGTGGAAGGAATAAAAAAAATTAGATTACATTTGGAAATTGGTTATAATTCGGTGAAATCAAGCAAGTGAGGTTGTTGTACCGAATTTTACTCATAAAGTCACAAAATATCAATTCCTAAAAATCGTAAAATTTGCACAATATTTGTCAGCACACAAGTGTGTTTCCCACTCATGAAAAGGAACAAACACCCGAACAATCACATTTACCGATATGCATCTGTCATCTATTTTGAACGTGACTTTTCAACAAGAGATATAAAATAAAGGCACACACACACACACACTTGATGCAAATATAAAGTTTCAAATTTTTTGTGAAAAAATTTAGAAAAAGTTTTAACATTTTATGTAGCTTACTCTTAATTTAATTTTATTTTATTAAGGATTTTAAAATGTAGATTTTTCCATTTAAGATGGTTGCAATATTGAATTTTATGAAATGTGACCCCCCCTCATCATTGCCAATGATGAAACGAGTTTGACACGCCTGCTCTAGAGTGCGAATTTCTGCACCACTCAAGTAGAGTGTTATCTATATTTTCGGCGAACGTGTAAGTCAAGCTGTGTGTATAAGAGGAAAATAAGTCAGGCTAAGCACATACGCACCATTTTAAAATATGATACATAACAGAACGACGAGGAAACGGTGCTGCGTTGTGCAATCGTAAAACTTTTTGGGGGGGGGGGAGAGAGACATAGCCCAGAATGTTTAGATTCCCGTCTTGTAACGTAAATAAAGGAAGTTGTGGAAACGTTTGTTGACACAATATCGTACAAACTCTAAAACCTCCCCACGTCACCTTGGCGAGGTGTAAAATATAATTTAGGAGAGTAGTTTCTATATCGGCTTCTAAGGTTACATGAATGCGAAAACTTAAAATAATAATAATAATAATAATAATAATACTAAATAAATGTAATCATTTCACTGAAGTGGCATTATTATGTATTGGATATTTATTGTTTCCTGTAGTCTACGTGACCACCTATGTGGTGTAGTGGTCAGTGTTCCTGGCTAAAGACCAGTGGCGGCTCGTAGCTAAAATTAGTGTGGGTGCAGCTCCATAAAATGTTTAGCCTTTGTTTTAAAATTGTGTAAACAGAAAAAAACATGTATAAAAAGAAAATGTATTCAGGAACTTGATACAATCTTAACAAAACAAATCAAACATTGTTTACTTACTTAACTTAAATTGTTACAGTTCAAGCTTGATCTATTCATTTAAAAATGAAATCCATTCTTCTTGTTTTAATTTGCGCAAAAGGTTCAATAATTTTCTCCTTGATCTCTGGAAGACAATTGAGGAAATTTTTCTCCATTTAAAGTACTGCAAGCGCATTTAGTCTTTCTGTTAAATAAAAGAACCGAAAAAAATGAATCAAATAGAATAGTTGGAAGCAGAATAATAATCTAATTCTACACTCTTCTACACTTTATCACATTCAAGAATATGGTACACGGTTTTTAAGCACAACACACGCTGAGTAAAAAAAAATCCTTCCACTATCACGCCAAAGCCGGCACTGCGAGAGCAACAGTGCTCTCTCTACCTGGCAGTCCCACCTTCCTCTCCACACCCCTTCTATGTGCGCATGCGCACAACAGTCAAACACCACGTTGCTGGCACTGTTCCATTCAAAGATTTTTATATCTTTTTCATAAACTAGGGGATGGCTACTGAAGTACTGACATTGACATTAAGGAATATATATTGTACTACAAAAATAAAGAAAGAATTAAAGAAAACAAGACTGATTATATTAAATGTTATCGATAATATCAAGTGGAAATAGGGGGTGCTGCAGTTCCACAGTGCCTGTACACGAGCCGCCACTGCTAAAGACACAGAGATTCCGGGTTCGATCTCAAGAGTTTTAAGATATGCTACGAATCAGTGAGTCTAGAACGGGGTCAACTCAACCTCGTGAGGAAAAATGAGGAGATACTCGAATTAAAAAGTAGCGGCTTCGTTCTTGAAAACTGAGATTAATGGCCAGAAGGTTCGTTGTGCTCACCACATGACACCCCCTATCCACAAAAGTTTGCATTATCACTGCCAACAGAGGCCTAAAATAGAGGGTTGGAGAGGGGGAGAACATGTTTTTTAATTTTTTTTAACTGTGAAATTTTCAGAAAATAAATATTAACTTTTATTTTATACTTCTATGAGTTTAATAAACCTTGATTTTTATAGAAAACTCACTTTTGATCACCAAAACTGATTAAAAGTCACTAAAATTTGGCATCCTAAAAATATGTATTATTTGTAAGGCTGTGCCGATTCCGATACTCGATTCATCGATACCCATGATATCGACTAGTATCGCAATAATCGATACTATACGCTAAAAATCTCGATATCACTCTTTCAGTATTCAACACGGTTGACACCTCAAACGGTTGATTTTGAACGTCAGTGGCTAGACATTAGTTACTCGTAGTTTTGCTTTGTCCTATTATTCTGTTCGCTCAGCTCTAAGCTCAATATAAACAAGCCATTCCTTTGCAGCTTAAAAACACGGTCATGGTCGACACAAGGTCGATTTTCATTTATCAGAGGGAAATGTATTTTGAAAATGAACCTACGGAGAACACTTATTTTGTATTGAAATAGTCGAGTATATTCACTTCATAAGGTTGATTTTCCTCAGTGATTTGGCAAGGGAGTGGTGAGCAAATGAATCGCCCAGCTCGCAGCTGCATTGTATTTCGTCGCTAGACTATTATTATTAGAATGATTTTAAAATAATCCACATAAACTATTCATTTTCTATTTATCGACTTGGACTATTGTAGGCATCGTCACTTTCAATTTCGATAGTCTTCGTAACCAGTGTTGCCAATATAGCTTTTATTATAAATATCTTTTCACTTAAGAAAAGTATTAAATTATTTTAATAGATATTGTGAAACGATTAAAATGAATCAAAAAACATAAATAATCGTTTCCGTATTTAAAACAAAAAATTATATTGTATTTTGCTATTCAAGATATGTATCTTCGGTTCATAACTTGTCTTCAACAGTACACAAAGATGCACTAAGTAAGAGCCAAGGCAATTTCTATCCGTTGACTAAATAAAGTATGACTTTGAAATATTATTGACTCCAAAAATGTATACCAGTTGGGAAATGTTTTATTTTGTGTTTATTTTAATGTAGACTTGCCACTTAAAACGTGTTTGCGTGCCATAGAGTTGCCATCAATGATCTGAGGCATCTCTTTCGTATACTGGACTTACGATGGGAATATTGTGGTTCAAATCCCGGTCAGGTTTATTGAGGTTGGGCTTTTTCTCTAAATTTTTTACACGCTCCTTTAATGCAGATGCGAGTATACTTTCTCTAAATTAAGCCTTCTTGATCCTTAACATATTAATGAAATTAACATATATGAGTAAGAAATGAGTGAGACAGGGTCACAAAGGAAGCTTACCTAGAACTATACGTTTATTTAAATCAACGTCTAAAATTTTAATTTGTTAATATAGAACTAAAAAATTAGTTACGTAACGATATAACCGGGATTGAACAAAACCATTTTGGTTTCCTCATCTTACTGTCCAAAGAATGAGACGACGCCCACCTGAAGGTGTTGTTAAATGTACAGTACAAAATCATGAGTGAGACTAAGCGTTGTAAGGTCAATGTATTTCTTAGTTTGTTTTTTACATGATGTGAAGGAACGCTGGCTTTGTGTACATTAATTTTACAACTTTCTGAACGTTCTCTTTTTCTCATTTCGGCGTCCGTTTAGTGCGTAGTACATTCAATTTCTATTTTAAAACTTAAAAGCCACTATTTTAGACATCATGATGCGCCTGAACACACTCAGTATATATATATATATATACACACATATATATCTATATTTGGCCTATACAAACAAGTAAAACCATGGCTTCATAAATAAAGATTAGCTAAACAAATATTTTAAGTTCAATTTTTATGCAATAAAAATTAACTTTGTTTGGTATGTTTCTACGCCTTTTACTTCCCGTTCGGGCTATCCGAAACATCCACTAATTTAAAGATATTATCAGAAGAAGGGTTATAAAAAGATGCACCAGAATTTACACAAAATGGGGAAACAAAGTAAAATTCACATGTTTAAAAAAACATGTAATTGTACCTTGCCTTCATTAAAATCGTCTTCAGTCTTTCTGTGTAAGAGCTGAGCAAATCGGTAAATCGAACCATTCACCAGAGCAGTATTTTCATCAACATCAACGCAGAGAATAACTGTAAAATCAAAGTGCCAATCTGTGCGCCGGTAACGACCAAGAGATTTACACGCGCAGTGGAGAGAATGAATAAAAAAATATATATAAAATAATGGAAACAGAAGAGCATAGAAATTCGCGAATCGTTTGAGTAATCGTTTGAGGGAGGTAAAAAAAAAAAAGATCATGAAATGCAAAATTGAGTGCTTAGTGCAATGTACTGTTCGAATAATAGACGAGTTGAAAGGAAAGGGGAGGGAGGTAGGAATGGGAAACAAAGACGGAAGTAAAAGAGAATAAAAGAGAGATAATAGTTCAATAAATAGAGGGATAGTGTGGGTGGTGGGCCTCAGGCGGAGTAATTTGCAGATCTGACGCAGCCCCTTCTCTTTTCAGAGGTTTCCCGCTATTAACATTCTGTGTACGACCGCCCCTTGTGTGCGTGTGGACGTTTCGCTAGCTTGCTAGTTGTTTTATTTCCTTCCTCTGGTACGAACACTACTGGGGGAAAGGGTCAACGACAAGTGGACAAATTGTTTTGTAGCGCCATTCTAAAAAAAAAGAGTATAAAACCGTTCTAATTACGATGCCATTCCAGCAAGAAATGATACGCCTTACCTATCTTTGAAAGGGGAACGTGGCGACCTCATATTTAAGAGGGGCCACTTTAAAAACTTAAAAGAATTCTTGAAGGGAAAACAAATACGGTATTATTTTGTTCAAAGAATGCGGGGTTTAAGGATAACAAGGCTATATGAGGTTATATAAAAAAAATTAATTCAAGTTTTAAGCTACACTTTTTAAAATATATAACCTTAATATCGTCATTATACTCCCCCCTAAGATACCTATTTTAAACAAAATCACTAAAGCAATTTTCGAAAGCACTCTAGTTTTTAAAAATTAGTTCATTTTAAAACTAGAATAAAAATCATGATTTAACCTCGAGTTATGTCCATTTAAAATATAGTTCACTGCTACACACAACTTTGGTTTCCTGGTGTATGACATATGATTTCGATGTGTTTTTATTGCTGATAGCAAATTTAAAAATATAATCTTGTTATCACCCAGAGATTAAGAAAATAATTTGAAAAACTGTTTTTAAGTATTTAAAGAATTGTCATGCTTTTATTAATTCCTGTCCATTTTCTTTGACCTCTCTATTATTTCATTATATTTTATATGTGAATGTCAAAGAACAAATGTAGATTTATATTTTAGGGGCGGGGTAGTCAGGTAGATATTCAGATGAAATTTGTTTTAGGTAACCTGAGTAAGACGCCTATGTTCATTCCTTAAACATTATACGGTAAAAGAAGTAACTTTTCAAATTATTAATTGAAGTGTTCGTTAGTTATATGAAATTGATTATATTATACTGCTACTTAGTGCCAAGAGTTGGTAAACCTTCAAGTGCTTACATAGGTATGTTAGTTATTACCGTGATTTATTTTGCCTCGACAGTATGAAAATGATGTAGATTTATTGTTACGTGCGTGGTGATTATACCATTTTTTAATAAAGAAATGTATAAAAATCGTGTTATTAAGTTTGAACAAAATTCATCAAACTGTTACAGATAGATAGAGACAGGGAGATGGGCCAAACCTAATTTGTAGGACCAAATATATATATATTTTAGTTTGGGGACAAATAAAACATTAAGACCATTATAATCTTGAGGGTGAACATTTTCACGATTACAGTACGTTATTTATGGGGAAAAAAGTTTGATGGCATAATTATTATTGTAAAATCTTGAACAAAATAATTTGGTGGCAAACCAAGCTAGAGCGAATATGGGAACCACTGATTGATCACCCGTTTGGCGTCTAAATTGTGTCGGAAGAGATAAAAGGAGACGATACAATTTGTATCTTATTGTTAGAGCTATAAATTTAAATTCCAACAAGAAACTTATTTACACTTTGCATCTAAGCTGGCGACCTTTGCGGTACTTGGATAAACAGCTAACTTGATGACTCAAGAGTGTGAGGGGAGTTCATATTTAGAACAAAGACGAGCTTTTGAAGAAGTAGGACCAGACCAGTCGCGTTCCAAGAAAAAAAACTTGGTGGGGCTGAGGCGACGTATACATATTACATATCTAGCCTATTTCAGTGTCCAATTGGGACTTATTAAAAGTTTTTTTCTTATTTAAAGTTTTAAACCTGATATTTAAAATTTAGTCAACATTTTTGGCACATCCTTACATTTTTAATGTGTCGATGGCTTCAATCCCTGAAAGTGTTTATTATGCTTTTATTAAAAGTGTTTGTTTGCGGTATCGGGAGGGTAAGATAAGGGTGCAAATGTTTTGTCTACCCTATATTGCCATAGACTGTATTACCGATGAAGGGAAGAGTGGAGTTTGATTCCCGGTCGGGTGTACTGAGGAGAGATTTTCCTAAATGGTTTTCAACTCTATCTCCCCGAAAATGCAAGTACACTTTCTATAAATTCAACCTTCCTCATTACTCTAACACTTTAGAGTAATTAGTAGGGTCTAGATACGTACAACCCGAACTGTTCGTATGACACGCTGACAAAAAACTATATTGTGATAAAATTAAGCTGTTTCCTTAGTACTTGTTTTTAGTTCATCAGTGGTTAAAAAGTCATTGCTTTAATTCAATATATAAATTATGTTTGAAAACTTACTTTAAATAAAATTGCACCGTAAGTATTCATTTAAGTAAAGTGAGTTATTTTGATGTGTTATGTTAATAAAGTTGGGCTATCACCTCACAAATGACTATAAAATAATACAAAAAATTCCTCAAACCGGAGTTAAAGATATCCACACAAGTGAGAACGGTGGATTATCAGTGACGGGATAGTCGGGGTTCCAATCCCAGCTGGGTATATAGAAAGTAATTATTTTTAAAAGGTGTCCTACTTACCTTCAAAGCAATATTGGGCCCATTTACTTTAATTATCCCATTTTATTCCATACCTAAGTCGCGTAAATTTACAGATAGCCCGGACGGTCAGTAGACACGGAAAACTGAGGGAGAAAGTAACTAAAAATTTTCAATCCATTAAATGAGAGTTATTGAACACTTTCAAACCGTCTGTAATGAATTTATTTTATTAGTAGTAAATCTTTACAGGTAATTTTGTATACAAAGAGCTACGGAGATGTGAACAAAAGTGAAAATTTATATTTATGTAAAGTTCCCTCAAAGTCATTTTCATGTGAAAATAAAAATTGCAATTTTGTTTATAATGTTAAACACGAATCAAAATTGGTATAGTGGCTTTAAAGGAAATCTTTTTTTTTTTCTATTTCTGCCCTAAGGAACCTAAACTATGCTTAATTTTAGGGGTGAATATCTTATTCCAAAAACCCCTTGGGGGATCCTTATGGAAACCCTAGATACCAAGTCTTGGCCCGATTGGTAAAATGGTTTCGGCTCTAGTCCGAGATACAGACAGACGACACCACGAAAGTTACGTTTTCGGTTTAAGGGGGGCGGGGTCATGAAATGTCAACATTTATCAAAATCTAGAGTTCGATTTTTTATGACACTCACAATATTTCTCTCTCCGAGGAGTCGAGCGATCGTAATCGTATACATTAAATTAATAATGTTCGTGCGTAACGCTTTATGCCTGTTACCTGAGGGCAGGCAGACCTTAGGCAAGGGAAATGTGGAGGAGGGATAGGGGTGGTTAATGCAGCGAGCACGGTTGCTAGGTTAGCGTAGTGCTTCATTAAAATTCTGGTCGTCTCGTTAGCTTGGCGGTTTGCATGCTTGGCGTGGAAAAAGTAAGCACATGACCATTATGAGACATATATAAATATATTTGTAGGTACCAACTCTAAGCGACAAAAAAAAACACTATTAGTTCTATGTTGAAAACATTTGCATTATTTTTAAAGAAACACCTTCTCCTTTTAAAAAAAATATTAAAAATACCAAATTATTTAACTCAGCGCTTAATAGGTCACTTCGCAGTCATTTTATGAACTTTTTACGCTCCTATCTCTCACCCCTCCCAACTCTTTTTTTTTTTGTGCCTAGTTCTACTCTCATATTTCAACGAAATAAGTCTCAATGTTTCCTACTGTTCCCACGGTAATGAACCGTCATGGCCGTGGTATAACGTAGCAAAAAAAGCATACACGCAACATGTGGAGAACGTACACTAACGGGGCCCATTGGGAGCAAAAGTTGTTAACAGTCCCCTGAAAAAAATACCATTCCCGTTTCCGCACCGCGTGACCTCATTATTACCGGGGCGCATAGCGTCAACCTCAGTGCAAAAGAGGGTAACGGGGGAGTTGCATCAACCTCCACGTCAAAACAGTCAAAACGCTCTAGTTCCCACGATTAGATGATTTTACAGGCGCTCTTAAACTGTACGTCTCACTATTTTGGAACAAACGGCGAGCAGTGACATTATTTCGATCCACAACTCATAAGTGACCGGTAGTCACAAAGATTAGGGTTTAATTCTCGTGAAAAAAATATTGGATTACAGATGACGAGGAGATCAAGAATCGAATCTCGGTCGGGTGTATCTAGGGTGCTTCCCACATAAGAGTCTAATTTTATAGACATAGTAGTCTCAACCATTACTCTTATTAGCATATTAGCACTTGATGAGCAAATTTTTAAATTAAGAGAAAAAGTTCTCATCAAATTCTAGGAAACCCACGACATATTCAAAAACTCCATGTTTCTACCGGAGAAATATTTGATTTATTCGGTGAAAAAAATTGTTTTTCTATGAAAACTGAATAAATACTGACCCTTAACTTCCAATCCCTACTATTCAGACCTAAAAGTTTTTGTTTTAATTTTAATTGTATACATTTAACATACGCTTTATGAACCGAGGGATTATATCAGCATATGACTTACAAACTAAGCCAATTTTATATTTAAAAAATGTTTGTTCACCAGCCGTTAATTAACCACAATTTCCCCCGGGATAATTTTTTCGGCCCTAAGCCCAATAGATAGAAGTGCTACCAACTTAACTAAAATACCGGACTATCGATTAGACTTAGTAGTTTTCAACCAGCATATTGAACGAACAGTGCTTACTAATTACTATAATAAATTACTAACATTACAGCATGCTCATAGTATTATCAAATTTAAGTGACTTTTTGTCTATTTACTTTTTTTTTAGATTTCTGCCACCAGACGATAAAAAAAAAGGCCGCAAATGCAGTACAGTCGATTAAAGGCTTATTCAAAACAAGGTTGGCGGAAAAAAAGTATTGACAATAGGGTTTAATTTGTGCCTAAACTAGCTGAATTCAACCCACTTAGCGAGGAAATTGCAAGCCAAACAGGAAAGAGGGTGCGGTGAACGACGATTTTGTCGCGTAATGAGCCGATGTAACGCCATTTTCCGTCCATGAATCAGTGTTTACAGGATTTCCAAGTGGCAATTACCATATAGTGGCCTAGACTAGTTTGGTGGCTTTCAACAGAAACAACTGATTACTTGGCTGGTGAAATAAACTGCAATTTCCTAAACGCCAAAAACAATTTCCTAAATGTGAAAAACAAAAGTCCACCTGCATCAATTCATAAAATCTGCATAAGTGAGTAGTGTTCGACACATTGCAATAAATTGTTTTTAGGGTGCTTTGTCCGAAGAGGATGTATTAGTAAATTAAGCCATATTACTTCAAACCACTTTTACAATATGTACTTTTGCCCTTGATAAATAAAGCTGCATATCACCGGAGGTGAATTTTAACAAATTTTAAAAATGGGCCCATAAAATTTCATTAACTTTTGTTTTCAACAGTTGTTGATAAAATTTGTTACTAACATTGTTAAAAGCCACTAAAAATATTAATAACATGTTGCTATTAACTTTTGTCAATAACATTTGCATTCTACATTTGTTATTTTTTCCATTAACATGTCGATAACATTGTTGCTAGCTTCGTTAATAACATAAGTTTTGTGACCACTCTGGAGGCGGTCCTGATCAAAGGATGATAACAAAATATTACTAACAAGTTATTACTGTTGGCAACTCTGTTTGAAGAGGCAGAGGAGATCATGAACCAGAATTTTAGAAGAGACGACTCGGCGGATCAAGCAGCTGTACAAATGATTGGTGAGGTGACAGGAACTGAAGAAGTTTTTCACACATGTGATGTGAACAAGTTAATCAAGTTACCTATCAAAAGGAAGCGCACATACAGTTCTAGGAATATGTCCCCTTGTGAGGATCATTTACGAAACAATAACATTAAGTTGTCAAAACTGTCACTGGTGGGGACGGAAATGGCTTTTCTGTAATTAGTATCTTTCCATGAAATTTTTGGACCTATAAGGTTCACAAGATACTCAAAATCACTACTTTGCATTCGCAAAAAACCTTTGAAACTGTCAATACTTGATAAATCACCAATTTCAAGTTTTCTTTCATCCTTTTTCAAATCACTTATGATATAATTTCCACTTTCCTTGTCCCTAATTTGAAGGTATGAACGAACCCACATCCTTTTCCTATTTTTCTGTCGTCCTACAATAGATGCAACATTAGCCACCTGTTCCAGGGACTCGAACTGGAGGAGCTACCAATTACATGTTATTATCGAAAATTCTCTCAGCTATTAACTTTTTAATATACATATTTCAATAACTTTGCTATCCACTTTTAATTTTGACTTTTCAAATTGTTCATGACATGCTACTGACATTTTTGTAGAAAACATAGTTATTAACATCTACCAAAACAATTTTTTTTATTTAGCACCACGTCTTACTAACCGTTCGGGTTATTAGAGGAAGTGAACCCGCATTTGCGTGGAGGTAGAGTGGAAAACCGTTTATGAAAAATTACCCCCAGTTCACCCGACCGAGATTCGAACCTCGATCTCCCCGTCCTCAGCAGTCAAGCTCAACACGACTAGCGCGTTAGCAAAACCACGCCACCAAGGCGGGTACCAAAACAATTAAAAAATTGTTCAGTAACATATTTGTTATTGATATTTTGCTACTAACAATGTTTTTGCTATTTCCCCGGAGTATAGACACCTTAAAAGGAGCGTGTATTCAGGCCCAGCAAACCTGGGCATTCGTACAGGGCGAAGGCAAAATTGTGTGCGAGATCGGTTATGACTACAAGAAAGACATGTACCTACAGAACCAGTTAATGAAATTCTGGAAAAAAAACCCGGTAAAGCCTATCAAAGTTTGAACGCCAACTTGGACATTTATGAGATTTCTCAGAAACATTGTAAGCAACTATTTCAACTCCCCGTCCCTTTCTCTTGTCAAGACTTCATGTTACTTTGGATTCGCACGCAAATCAGTGCACCATCCAACATGTTATCATAAGCTATTTTTATTTCAAATAATAGGTAGCGAAGGAAAAAAACGAGGGGGTATGGTGTGTGAGGTGGAAAAGGATTGGGGCGGCAAAACCTGTAGGAAGTTTTTTTAGCACCGTATCCTACAATCAGTTCGTGTTATACGCCTATGTAAGCTATATACTGATTGTGGTAAGAATAAAAGTATCTGGTAGTTACTAAAGCTACTAAAATAATTTTAATATATCCATACACCAAGTCATGTTATCTGCAGCTGTCACTATTGACAAGCATCATCAATAACTATTAAATAACACAAATAATATTGTAAAATGTTATCAATGCTGGCCGCAAATAATTATGTTTGAATTGTATACATTGTTATTTTGATAAATTCTGGGTATACTAATAACGCTAGTAGGTTAGGGGTGCGTAATATTTAATATATAAGAAGTGTACCCACATTTGTATGGAGAGAGAGTGTAAATAATTTCGGGGGGGAAACCTCAACAAATCCTACCGAGATTCTAGCCTCAATATCCCCGTTGTTGGAAGTCTAGTCAATTTCTAGAGTGACGCCTTAGACCATGCGGTCACCAGAGCGGGTATGATAGAGATAGTTATTCGTATATATCACAATCATGCATTGTTTTGTGGACCGTTGTAACATTACTAAAAATGGCAAAAATTTTCTCATGAATGGGATTTCGATTGAACCTTGGATTCTTGTGGATATTTGCGACCGGCCATTGTGGCTGCTGACCTAAGGATCCAAGGTTCAATTCCTGGCTGGTATCAGGGGATTTTTCTAGAATGAGGAATAATTCCCATGATTACCAAAATTTGGTTAATTAGGCTTAAGCCCACTTTGGTGGCCGCATCATCTAAGGCGTCACTATTGCAATATACCAGACTAACGATGACGAGAAGATCGCGGATCAATCCCGGCCGAGTATATTGCGGGTGGTTTTTCCTAAATGGTTTAACTCTCCACGCAAATGCGGGTACACCTCCTCCACATTCAGCCATATTCACACCTAGCCCATTAGTGTAACTAGTACATATTCTTATAACTCAAATGGGCAGTAAGACACGGCGCTAAAAAAAAGGCATAAGTTAGGTTATGATCTTCATTAGTTTCACCTCATAATTCTCTCATCCCACCAAGACATGGAGAGAGAGCCCAAACAAAGGATTTACGAGTAATAAATTCGGGAGTCCCCTTTACTCTTTCCACAAACTGAACTATAGAGAGTTAGACAATACATACTGCTATAATTATTACTTTCTCATATAGTCTATTATAGTTTGAAACACACAATTTTCAAAGATCAGTTAAAGCGAACCTCATTTAAATAAATTTTCCTCAAAGAAACAAACATATTGTTATGTTTCTCATATTAACACATTACAGTTATAAATTGTGAGCAGACATTTCAAACTTTTTTTTTTGTTTAAAAAAATTAGTCATTACTTAGCCACCCTTGAATTTTTTTTAAACCAACATAAAATCTTGTATTAACAAAATTATTTAAAAATCAGTCAGCAGTAAACTGCCTTTACTGACTCTGTCTCCGAGAAAATAAGTATACGAATATAGTGAGCATTTCAAAACACTCTCCAGATATCAATTTTAATTAAAATCATTAAATATATTTTAAAACAGCTTTGGGTCTCCAAAATAAATTACTTCAAATTACCCCTAAATTTAGAGCCAAAATTAAAATCCCTATTTAACCTCAATGTATGCTATATAAAATATTAATAAATATCAAGTTCTACAGACAGACTAAATATAGGCAAGCGTAGAGAGCATAAATTATATCGATAATTTAAAGCATCCTATCAAAAAAGTATTTCATTAATAGCTATGGTAATCATAAATCGTATAAAGATATGTGTCATATGTGCTAACAGAACACAAACATATATGGGCCACACAAACAAAATCTCAGATAAAAAATTACTCACTCTTTACTGATCCAATAATTCAGATTTCTCTGACTGAAGTCTATATTGCAATAGATATGGACGCAAAAAAAAAAAATTATTCATTTGTTATGCTATAAATAATTATTTTAAGAATGTGCTAAAAATAAATAGATGACATAGAGACTTGATTAAAAATGATGTTTTATGAAGATGAAATAAATACATCTATCTCTCATTCATAAACATTCATATACAGTATTTACAATGTTTCCTTATCGATTATAATACTAATAATATAATAATACTTAGCACCGGGAAACTAGCGCGTTAGCTAACTACGCCACCAAGGCGGGTCTTATTGATTATAAAACTCCCTGATTTTCTTAGCGATGATAAAGTTTCCAGACATTTCCAGGTTTCCCATATTTTCCCTGTGGCCAGCCAAATAATTTGTCTGCCTCGGACGAGGGAGATTGGATTTCAATCCGCAGCCCTGTGCAGTAGAGAAGAATAGGGGTTGAAGGGGTAGAGAACTCTCAAATGTTGTTTTCCATAAACTCCCAATAAAAATAGCATTGCAATTATCTATGGATTCACCTTCACTTTTTTCTGTGAGATACTCGAACTAAAAGCGCAAAACAAATATTTCAAGTTTAGATCAAAGGTGGTAATTTAGCAAAAACGCGCCTTATACAAATGTTATCGCAGTAAATGCAATTCTAAAGCGATTTCACAATAGTTAAATTCTCAGAAAAAGTGTAGTATTATATAAGTGTTCTCTAGACTTTGCCATAACATGTAAATAGACCCTCGTGACCATAATAAAACACCCGAGATATTAAGGTTTTGATCATGACCAACAAGTATTTTCGACCTTATCAATCTCTGGAAATCTTCACACAAGCCATCAAAGTAACAATTTCAACAAAAACAAAAATTACGTGAGTTAGGACGGAGAGGGTGGGGCATTTATTACTGTTATTACTCTTCATTTCGTCATTTCACAGCCTTCGCTACATAATATCGCAGTCATAAAAAACCATTCCTCCAATTTTTTATTTCATTTCCTGTAGATGTATACTCCCTCACGAAACGACGAATTTCATGCGACCCATGAACATTACCACCACACCTATATTGCACACACGCTCCAATGTACAGTCTGTGTAATGAACATTACCACCACACCTATATGCACACACGCTCCAATGTACAGTCTGTATAATGAACATTACCACCACACCTATATGCACACACGCTCCAATGTACGCCAAGTAATATGGTAAATAAATGCTATTTTAAGCAATTAGTATAAATTTTGACATTTTTGATGTGAATATATAGTGTGTTTTTGTCAATGTTGGCCCATCGACATTTATTTTGATATCTTTTAAATTCTAAAAGATTATGCCTTTGGTAACCGGGAACATCAATTTATTTCGTATTTATGTAGGTCACAATAGGCTTAAACCTCACACATATAATATAATTTTTTTAAACTTTATTTTGTTAACATTAAAACAAAAAAGAAGGTACACATGCAATTTTTTCAAAAAATATTATATTATGTATTATTTTGTTAAAATAGATGAATACTAAAAATAATAAAAGTTTTATATGAGACCCATAAAATGTTATTTATATAATATATAATGGTTTTACATTTGATTAATTGAATACTATTCATGAAAAATTTAGTTTGGCCGCGCAGAACCATATCCAAGACTTACCTACCTTTTGGAAGAATGAATTTGTTTCCTGTCACAAATATTTTTCAAGTCAGGTTTAATTTTTGTGAGACAAACGGGGAATATAAATTTCTCATCTGTTTGTTTTGATATCAGTTAGTGTTAAAAAACCCACTTTTAAACAGATACGTTCGTAGATGCAAAAGGTCATCATGATTGAAGGGTAAGTAGAAGAAAAAATAATTAGGGCTTTTAGCACATTAACCCCAATAAAAAAGGGACTCGGGGGGCCAAAATTTTCAAAAAAGGGACTAACATTTTTTGCACGTTAAAGAAAATAATCGGGAAAATCAGATTTTTTGTTATTTTTATTAAAACCCCAACCAATTATTTGCCAGCCAAGAGAACATCTGAAATGCATGTTGATTTCAATATTGATTAGATTATTAAATGGAATAAAATAATAAATATTTTACTCTACAAGTTTTTTATATTAGATATTATTATAATTTCGAATTGTTTTGATAATGAATCTCACAAAAATGCAATAAGTTGTGTATAGAATTTGTGTCAAACCATTTGGGAAAAAACTTTATCATAAGAGGCTCACATCAAATTGTATTTTATGGTTAAAAAGTATGTGTATGGCTTATGAGTACGTCCTTATTTTCATAATATTTCATACCATAAAGTATAATTTGTTGGGTTTTTGTTAATTTTCATTATTATTATGAAATAAATAAGTTGAACCTGTAGTATAAACCATTTCAGACAAACTCCTGGATGGGGAATGGGTTACATTTGTTATTTTATTTCAATACACTTTTTCTTAGTAACAAATAGGAATATTCTTTACAAAATGCTGTTATAACATTACAGATTACTATAAATATTAATTAGTATCAGATTACTATAGATATTATTTAGTATTGTCTAACTTAATGAAAGTAACAGTTACCAAAAATATAACAGATTTTAAATATTGTATATAAAGTCAAAATAAAACCTATGGCAATGTTTTAAATTTACTAATAAAATGCACATTTTTACAAAGTGTAAATCAAAGAAGAGCCAGCCAATATCTGCGTACAAAATAATTCGTTTATAGAAAGCTATAAAGGAAATTAGCAGTGGTAGCAAAGGCGAAAAACAAAAGTAGATTAAATGTTGCACATTAAGTACAATATAGTTGATGTTTTTGAAGATTTATTTTCGATCACTCTTGCAATTGAAACTTCGTGTTGAGGGGCTTCACTTTAATTTGTCCTTAGAGCCTTAACACCATAAAACATCCTTTGCACAAGGCTCAATTCTTAATAGTTCTTCCTTTTAACTGCTGAAGCTAGTTTCTTAGTAGCTTCTTCAAACAAATTATCAGCAGCATTTTTGTTTATTGTTTTTTTCTTTATTCTTTTCTATAAAGTCTTTGAATAGTTTTTTTTTTAAATCATGTGCTTCTTCAGCCTTATGCTTTAGTGCTACCTTTTCTACTTCTTTTCTCTCTGTATCTTTCCTAAGTCTCTTCTTATTAATCCTGTCTTGTTCTAAGAATGTCTTATAACTATGGTAGGCATTTCTGGCCATAACCTAAAGTAAATTAGTAATGGGTAATAAATAAACTTTGAGTATCTCTTCATTCCAGACAAAATGTTTAGCCTAGCGTTGATTCCACGTTGATTCATTACTGCTCTATCACTTGTTAGCACTAGACCTTAAGTTGAAAATCCTCTTTGAATTAAAGCACAGGTGGTATTCAAATGTCCCCTCAGTGTACTTTATTGGGCGCAATAATTCAAATAAAATGGCACTAAAATTAATCATATTCAAACATGAATATGCTCAAACAGTACACGTTCAGATGTTATATGAATTATTGTAAGAAATGCTAAGCAACTTAAATCAACTTTTTTTTTTTAGAAGTTTATGGAATTTTTATCAGTTTAGTAGTAATTTTTTTATCAAGAAAAAGGAACTTTGGGATCAAAATGTCAAAAATAGCGACTTTTAGGGACCAACTTAAAAAAAAGGAATTTTATGGACTTATGGACCATCCCTAAAAGCCCTGAAAAGGGAAAAAAGTCACATTAAAAACATTTTCCATCTCATACCCCATTAGGTCTCCAGCAAATTCTTATTTTTAAATTAATTTAAATAGGACAGAGACCTCTTTTAACCCCAATCGAAAGTGTATTAAAAAAAGTATCATGATTATCTAGAATCGGGATGGGCAAACCTGTCGCCATTCGCCCCAAGTGGCTAATTGGCCATAAAAGTGCGGCGAATTTGATTTTGACAGCTCTCACAGTAAAATAAACATTTTCCTGACGTCGTGTGCTAGTTTTAACTTGATATTTCAGGCATATTATTTAAATCATTTTGCTTTTTGAATGAGTCATTGACTAAATATTGGATGCCCCCTCATTCCCTTTACCAACATTTCGTTTCATCTCAGTCTTCAGACGAAAATACTGTCAAGTTCCGTATTAAATTGTCTTACACTTTCAATTTGAACAATTTGCACCACTTGCGTTTAAGGCAGTTGTAATTGAATAGTCAAAGTGTTCTTGTTTTGAATAAACGTCTACAAAAAGTGAGGACTATTTTGTTTTAAACGTTTAATTGAACAGGCTATATTATAAATATTACTTGGTGTGGAAAAATTCACTTTTATTCGCCACATTTGTGGCTACATTGAAAAATATGTTGCCCACCTCTGGTCTAAAATATGGCAGCACGAACTCAGTTTGAGATAAATTTGGATTTTTTGGCCTTTGTACCTTCCAAGTTAAAATTGTTATTGATCCAATGGCCTAAAGTGAATACATATAATATTTTTTTACAGTTTACCAAGCTACAGTTCCCACTCAATGAAGGTGAAAAATTGCTATTAAAAATGTAAACGTGTTGCCTCTCACAGTTTAAGAAACACTAGTCTAGAGGTTTTGGTCATCTTAAATTTGGAAAGGAAAATATATATAATTCAAGTTTAATATCAGGTCAGATGGGACACAACAGTTTGTAAAATAATATAATAGACGTTACCTTTCCACCATGCCTGGCCTTGATCACGGACAAAAGGTGTTAATTCAAGCTCACCTGAAACCAATAAAACAAATACTTAGCTAACAAAGCTGTGTCTGACATTAGAACACACAGAAACAATACTTGTTACAGCCTCACATCTTACTACCCGTTCGGGTTGAACGCTATGTTCTAATTAGATAATGGTTTAAGGGATTATGAAGATTATATTCAAAGTAAGTGTACCAGCATTTGCGTGAAGGAAAACCATTTAGGGAAAACCACCCACATTACACCCGAACGAGATTTGAACCTCGATCTCACCGTCATCGGCAGTCTAGTCTACTACAAGAGTAGCGCGTCGGACCATGCGGCTACCGAAGAGGGTAGAAACAATAATTAATTACACTCTCGTCTAAAGCACGGGTTCGTAAGCGTGTGAGGGCAAAAGACTTCACACTGATTCAGGGTCCAGATATTGATGGTATGTGACTGAGCTTTCCTATCGATTCCCCTTGTTGTTTTTATAATATCAGGCATTGAAAATTAAATTAAGCCTATTTGATAGAAATTTGATTTGTAAAAATGATCTTTATTAATTTACTACACCAGATAAATTGTATTTTAACAGCTGTCATCCGTTTCAGAGGCCACATGGTCTAGGGTACTACTTTTTCAATAGACTTGACTGCCAATGGGAGTGAGATCGTGGTTCAATCCCGGTTGGGTGTACTGAGGGTATTTTTCCTTAAATACCCCCCCTCACAAACTAACTAACTAACTAACTAACTAACTAACTAACTAACTAACTAACTAACTAACTCCGCGAATGCGGGTACATTTCCTCCAAATTTAACCTTTCTCCTCCCTAGCCTGTCGGCGTAGTAAGTACAAATATTATATTAACAGCAGTTGAATTAAAATTTCATTTATTCCACCCCCTCCCCTCCACCCTAAATATTTTTATTGCATTTTCTTTTTGTCCTTTATATTCGTTTTGATCATATTTATCCTTACCCTTTTTATACAATCTACGCTTTTTACACTATTCGCCCTTTTGGCGTTTTTTTGCACCTTTTTAGCTCTTTTTGCCATTTTAATCACTTATCCATCCCATTCCCCTTTTTACTCTTTTTTTGCCCTAGTAGTATTTTACCTTTTTCTAACCCAAGTCCTTTTTTCCTTTTTGCCCTGTTTTATGGATTTGTTTTCCCTCGCCCTTATTTATTTTTGATAGATTAGCAAAAAAAGAGCATTATGTTTCCTTTTTATCCTTTTTTCCTTTATACAATTTTTATCGTTTTTACTTACCTTTTTTTACACCTTTTTAACCCTATTGTCCTTATTACCCTTAAATGTCTCTCCCGAACAAAGCCGATTACTTCATGCTATACAGTATATAAATAAATACGATATAATGTGTATAGCCTGTTCTGCGTAGGAATTATTTTCTGAAAGGCCTTTTTCCCTATCAGATATCTATAGTATAGTAGGATATTGGTAGGAAAAAAGACCTTTCAGAGAGTAATTCCTACCGTGAATATAAAGGAGCCCTTGAGTGTACCAAGCTAAGTTTCATAAAAAAATAATATACATTTAGCATTATTAAGCAAACTTAAATTCTTTTACAATAATGAGTAAACACTTATTGTTGTAGTCTATCTTTATTTTAATTAAGGTAATAAATTTGGTATAAATTAATCATTTTACCTTATCACCATGTTACTTAAAACTATAGAATGAAACATTAGTTATTCAAACTTGTGTCCCATATTTTAATTTTGTGTATGCTACTATGCGGCGATATTAGCGCTTTGGGGCTTCAGTGTCTGACACTGAATCCAAAGAGTAGCCAGACCAGTGGTTTGAATGTGTTTGTTTAAGTATTCCTTCCATCTTTTTGCTTTAGCGTAAGCAAGACTATTGGTAGTATTTGTCATTGAGTCGCTGAAGGGCTTCCATCCGTCTTGATAAACTACAACATTTCATTCAATATTTGTTTAGGTTGTTGCAGAGATAAACGTTTTCTAACATGATTATACAAAAACGATTTTAAAAATTGTTCATATAGTTCAAAAATAAACTAATGCCTTTGATTGGTTGTCTACATATCGATATAAAGTTTGTAAATGATAATGAAAACTGTATTAAAATAATTAAATATAACTGCATGTATGCATTTTTTTTTCTTTGTAATATGTTTCTTGTTTAGATTTCTCGTTTGAGTTAAAACTGCTCAAAAACTGACACTAAAGCTTGAATCAAAAGTTCATTGAAATTAGAAAGCGCACGTAATTTGCTTGAACAGCGCAGCAATTCACAAACTAGAAAAAATGCATGATTACCCATGATGCATTGCAGCGCAAACTTAAAACAGATGATTATCAACATATCTTATTTTCTAGTGGATACACATATCTTTTAGATCAATATCCCGATGGATATTTTCCGATTATAATAATTCTCTGTCGTGGCACAAACCAATGCATTGATACACACGCTTTCCAGTAACAGGTTATTTCATATCTTCTCACAAAAGCCAACCAAACTATTTGGTTGCTTCTGGCTGTCTAGCGCATGCGCACTTATCTTAGATGAGTTTAACTTTAGCAGAAAAGCTCGCGCCGATGAGGTGGAAATCTTGCGATAGGTTTAGTGTTCGTCACGTGACTACGATTCTGTTCTTCACTCGTTTTTCGGCGAACATGTGAATCCACAGTAAAGTATTTAAAAAAAACCACTTAATTTAACTATTGCTGCACAAGGTCACTAGTAATTTTGTCTTATAAAAAGAGGTCATAAGTTAACAAAGCTTGAGAACCTGTGACTTATACCAGTGGTGCGCTGCCCTAGGGTCCGAGTTTTTAAGGGGTCACCGAATATCTATATCTAATAAAATATCCCAAAAAATCTGTTAAGATGCAGCTTTTAATTTACTTTAAACAAACTATAATGTGCAATAAAATTACTTTGGCTAGATATATTTGATAGCCTTATAAACATTCATAGGGCACCAAAAATGCATCGTTAAGTACAGTATAACAGTATAACGTTTATTTTTATTGACGTGGTGGCATGATAATAAATACATCAGTGGGGTCGCATCCACAAAAAGGTTGTGTGACACTGCCTTAAACCATTCGAAACGACCAACAAGGTGTCAGTATTTGTTAAATAGTGACTTTAGTGTTTAAAATTAAGTATGTAAGCCTATTAGGAGCGAGCCATTATCTATTTTTTTATAATTATAATTATTTATTAATAAAATGGTGTGTGTGTGTGTGTCTGCCTGTCATGAACATTGCGTATTATCTACCGCACGCAGAGGGTTGGAATTAAAATATTATTAGCCCCTGTGCACGAATACGTATACCACAAAACAGGAATTTTAATATTGGGAATTGATTTATTTAAATTAATTAAAAGCCGACTCGGGATGAATAAAATTAAGAGGTTTTTTTTCTGTCTGTTTGAAGCAAAGAAACGTGTTTCAAGGGCAACCACGCAATTCATTGAGTGGACCCCAAGCAACGCCGGGTATTTCTGCTAATCTATAGTATTGAGTGCGTTTTAAATCAATTCATGATGATTTTAATGATTACCAGGAGCTATAAATTATGATCATAATATTTACACCCACTCCAGTGGTAGAAGATCTCGGTTTGAGTGTTTATTTCTTAAATGGTTTTCCACTATCTCTCTCTCAACGCAAATGCGGATACATTTATTCTAAATTCAACCTTCTTTATCACTAACACATTAGCATAATTAGTTCATAAACGTATAGGTTCACAGGCCAAACAGGATGTGAGGTGCGTAGATATAAGAAAATACATTTTCAATACAAGGAAGACATATTGTCATTATTTTTCAACACTATCTTTTAACCAAACAGAGGCGTGACTCATCCCGTCAGCTGTTTTAATCCGCATCATCACAAGAATTTATTAATGTGTCCTCATTCGGGTCAAAGTGTCGTACGTCTGACGTCTTTGGCAAGTTTAGTCAACAACTAAATTGGTAGCTAGCGTAGCTGAAGTTTACATCACAAGTTGAGGAATAGGCCTTACTATACATATATGCTTGCATATATGTTATCGGTGTATGCATAGGTGACACGAACATTTTATTTAATCCCACGAATAGGTTATAAGATCGGTTTGTGGTTAAGTTTTGAATTTAGTGGATTAAATAGACTGGTCTGCTGAAGACGAGGAGATCGGGGTTCAAACTCCGGTCGGGTCTATTAAGTGTGTGTTTTCCGAAATGGTTCCCCACTCTCCTTCTAGCTAAATGCGGGTAGATTACCTCTAAAATGTTAGCTCCCTCATCCCTACCTCATTATAATAATTATCATATATGCGTATAACCTGAACAATATAAGGTAAGATGCGGTGATAAAAAAAATAGATTGCATATTCGCCGCATTGAGCGACCAGTTTGAGTTCTTGACTCACATTGGGACGGGTAGGTCGGAGTTGTAAATCCAGTCGGGTGCAGTGTGCATATTTCCTTCTCACGATGATAAAAATAAATTTCCAAAAAGTCATTTTCCTCATTCTTCACATTTATTTTTGGCGCACATTTTACTACCCATTCAGATTATACGCTTATGTATTAATTAAATTACGCTAGTGGTCTTAAGGATTAGGAAGGTTATATTTAAAGAAAATGTAACCGCATTTGCATGGAAGGATATTGGAAAACTATTTTGGAACAATTAAAACAAATTACAATACACCCGACCTATATTCGATCCTCAAACTTTTGTCATTTGGCAATCTTGTCTACTGAAATTGTAGCACCTTTGAACATGTGGCCATCGAATAGGGTTTCTTCACTCTTTAATATTTTAAAACTAACGGGCTAAAGCGCCAGAATAATTTGGATAACCGGTGACGGAGACGCCAGGGTTTGAATCCCAGCCGGGTGTGTAGAACGTAAATGCGGGAGTCATCCTCTTAATTACACCGTCTTCATCCTGAAGCTCTAAGTGTAAATATGCGGCTCAGTAAAAATATGTATAGAACTATATATATATTAACAGTCTCGCACGGCGTTGCACGTGACCCACTGTGGTATAAGAATTATATAAGCCTCCTCCCCTCCCCTAGCTGCCCGTTACCCACTGTGGTATAGTAATTATATAAATCCTCTTTATTCCTTATCCCGTGGTAATTTCAAAAAAATCCGGCCTTGTTCCTTGTTTACATCACAAAGGGAACCTCTGTGCAAAATTTCAGCTTTCTAGGTCCAAGGGTTTGGGCTGGGTGTTAATGAGTCAGTCAGTGAGTCCGGACTTTTCTTTATATATAGATTTTGTTCGCTACATCTTGTACTGATTCGCATATGTACACAAGAGCAGCAGCAACATCGAAAATTTAAAAGCTAAACAAAGAAATATTGTATTAAATACCAAGCTAGTTTGCACTCGACATTAAATGCAGTACTACTGAAATATTGCTAAGAAACAAATCCAATTCTATTGAAACGATACATATAAAATTAAACTATTTAGATAGTTTACTAAAGTCTGGGTATTTATAAATATATAGATTATAATAATTAGGGTCTACCAGACTTAAAAACCAGCTTAAATTAGAATAGTTGCGGTAATTTAATACTACAATATAATTTTTATAGGACGGACCTTATCCGACAGCCAAAAATGTTACATCTAATTTTATTTTCATACTTCACGTCATGTTATCTGTCTGAAGCAGTCACTTTTGATATATTATAAATTACTTTAAAATAACACCAATAATATAGTAAAATGTTATCAATGTTGATAATATAGTAAGAGTTTATCAATGTTATCGGAAAAAAATGTGTTTGTATTTTTAGGAGGTTTTCCCTATCTAAATCATATTAAAGACGTTGTTCATTAAGATTAACAAGTGATATTTACGAGTGGTGGAATATGAAATCATTTTGTAGGTTGTTCAATTAAACTACTTCTATTATTTTCTTAGCTATGTGCTTGTATTGAGAAACTCAGGGCTCTCTTTTTATTGTTAGTTAAAAATCATTCATTAATATTAATATGTGCAAGATAAATATGCCTGAAAATCCTTAAAAGTCAGTTAAAAAACAGTAGGCATATAAAGTAATAATAAAAACTCTTAGAGATGAATGGGTAACGATTTAAGGATGTGCCAACTCGTTTCAAACGATTTTTAACATTTTAATTTGCTTATGGATTAACAAACTTTTATTTTAAAATAGGAACATTGTTGAAGAGCGACTATAATATTCATTTCTATATGTAGAATAAAATATAAATGTGTTTATTGAAGTTTTAATGATAAGCCTTAGAAAATTTCAATCAAAAACAAAAATTTATTAATCGCGAAAGTACATGATTTCCAAACAAAAAATAAGAAAATGTTCAAACAGTTCCAAACTAGCTTGAACAGCCTTAATACAAAATGTAAAGTAGCGGTCCTGTACAAGGCCTTGAATAAAATAATATAATTCTCCCTTTTGTATAATTTAAACCATCATTAGTACTATCCTTCGAAATAATTCTTTAAAATTATTAAATAGTTTCTTTAAAAAATATAGGCATACACATTTACTGCATCGTGGTATTTCTTTTACAGCTAGATACAAAAGAAGTTGTGAATTATTAGTTTATTATGAGTGTGAAATATATCTAAAGGAGACCAAATTAACTGAAGATGAACTGAATACACTAACAAACGCGAAGAAGAAAAACAACTTTTCCTAATGCCACCAAAAAAAATGTTCAAGAAAACTTGTCAAAAAGTGTCTTTAAGCTAAAGTCTCACTCATCACATAGAGAATCAAGTAAAAAAAATGCCTAGAAAAATGGAAAAGTTTCTTACATTTTTTTGCAAAAGATGAGAAAGATGAGGCAAACAAAAAAAAAAGGTGGAATATAAACAAGGTGATAAGCCGCGAAAAACTTAACCAATTTGTCTCCCTCTCCCAAATATCACACAAAATAAAACTTGGCCCATACCCCCTTTGACTTGCCCTTTTAGACTTCTACTTTATACCATCAAATTCAAGCTCGTATTCGGCATCAACTTAGAAACTTACTTTTTTAAAAAAACCGACACAACGCAAGAGAAAGTGACAAAACAGGTAAGAATGAAAGCATAAAAGGAAAGTAATATCAAAATAAAAAGAGCATCAAAAGGTGCTGCTTGATATTCATACACGCCCCTATCTACCCGCCTTCTACGTTAACACACTCACCTAAAATTGTATTTCTCTATTCAAGGAATATTTAGGGTTTGTAATTTCCGCCTCTGCTTCGCTACTGTGTGGGGGGGTAAGACTCCTAATGTAGTCAGGAAATTAATGCAACGAAGGTGAGTTTGTTGCGAATTCTAAGACAACGTTTGTGCAAGAAGCACTTCAAACAAAATAAACACTCTTGAATTATTACGTGGTTTCTTTGTATACATGGTAATAAATTGATTATTTAGCTTGTGTAGTATTATGTTGTGTTTATTTTATTGAGCAAGCTTAATATTTAGGTAATTTAGCGTGTGCGAATTATGACATATATAGATTAACATTACTTGTATTAACTAAATATTCATATATCTGTGGTGTATCACAAATTATTCAAGTTTCCTCAAGTGTTATACAACTTGAAACGTAAAACAGTTATTTAAAAATATATTATAATAATTGTGACTACAGAGAGACTCGGAATAATACACTAATGTTTATGAGTATTTATTTTAAAAGAGAAGCATCATCGATAGTTTCACCATTCATCTGCTTTAAAAAAAAAGTAATTCTGGTGATAATATGGGGTATGCCACCCACAGTATGGGTAATGGAAACTATTATTATCATTATTATAATTATTACAATCGCTATTTGTTATGAGAACATCTTTTTTGACCTTTCTAATAATGATTATGATAAAATTCGAAACATTTTAGGGTTCCAAACTCTCTTCTTGCGAAAGATGCTATTGAGACGAACTTTTGGTTTTTAACATTCTGTGGTCGCTTCAAGAACGCATGTTAAAAATTTGGTCGCATACAATACGATTTTTTCTTGGCAGCTCTGAACACGGTCGCTTTCAACATGACACCTAAATAAGCGGTATACTCCGGACAGATATTAAGACGTGGATGATTTGAGGAATGGGGGAGAGAAATGTTAGAAACTTCCCACATACTCTCTAACAACACAAGGCTCCTAAAGGTCCAGCTATCGAAGCAGAGGAGTGTCTCTTCCAGCGTTATCGTAGGAGGCCTGTCTGAAAGTTTGGTCACGATGTCGGGAACATAATCTGGTTTTTACAACCCGGAGGTGGACACATTATTTTAAAGGTGGGCGGATAAGCGAACAAAACGTGAACGTAATAGCCCACTAATACTCTTAAAGTCCCGTAAAGAAATAATAATATGTGAATCATAGAGGGAACACCCCTTTTGATTGTTAGGTTTGTTTTCTAACAAACACGTGTAAGATGTGGTTTATATAATTTTGGAATATGAAACGTTGTTCAAACATCAAACATAACTGAGCATAAAAAAATAAGGGTCCTAAAAATATCTGTCAATTTTCAACAATTAGTTGACTAAAATTGATCTTAAAAATGAATGTGATGTTGCTGATACACGTTTTAATACTGTGTTGATTAGATTTATTTATGTGTTTTCAGTAAATGTTATAAATATTTCAACAAATACAAATAATACGATAAAAACATTTTTTACCACGGGTCCTCTCGGGTTATAGGCCAACGAATATAATAAATACGCATTGGAAAGCTATAATTTCAGAGGAAATGTAACCTAAATTGAGTGGAAGTAGAGTGGGAAACTATTTAAGAAAAAAACTCAGTGCAACTAAACGGGATTCGAGCTCTGACCTCCCCGTATCCGCAGTAACAGTACACATGAGTTTGAAATGTATTCCGTTTGTCCACTGAAGCTGGTCGTATGAGAGTAAATTAACACGCGGACATTATAACCAAAATGATTATAGTAAAAAAAATTATAAAATAAGTTAAAATATCTCACATAATGCGCCTTTGGGGTCTGACGAAATTAGCCCTGTGTTAGTGAAGTCGTGAGGCAAAGTGGTTGAATAATGGAACTCGCGGTGTAAACATTAACGATGATAAGTAGCTATAGATGCGAGACGAATACACTCGGAGACAACAGAAAGATACATCAAGTTTAATGTTCGTTTTAGAATAAAGAAAGTAAGGAAAAAAAGAAGATAAAGAATGTGGGGGAGGAAGGAAAGAGAAAAGCTGTGTGTTCGGCCCCCCCACGTTACATTGAAACAAGAAACAAAATGAAAAGTGAAAACTAAAAACCTACTCAAATAAAACATTCCTTGGTGAATAGAGAAGCCGCGGAGAATAAGCTCGTTCGCTGGATGGTTTGGCTGTAATGGCGCGGCGCTATTATAGGAGCTTTACGTCTGGTAAGTAAAATTATACTTATGAGATAATGGACAGGAAAATTAACTCAAATTTGGGATTACTACCGGGAAGCTTAGGCCATTAAAAACGAATCCAAGGTCGAAAATAGAACGATTATAAAAAAA